>JAJOZX010009974.1:120000-148651 GCA_023014485.1 Bathynomus jamesi | reverse complement strand
CAGCAGACAGCGGTGCAGCCTAATTTTCCGGCTTATGTGCTGTTCTCAGATGAGGCCTGTTTCACACGTGAGGGTGTTTAACATGCACAATTCTCACGTGTGGGCGCACGCAAATCCACATGCTACACGGGTGCATGCTCATCAAGAACGGTTCGCCGTCAATGTTTGGGCGGGTATCGTCCATGGCAAGTTGATTGGGTCGTACCTGCTGCCTGCCCGACTCGACGGGCGGGTTTATCGGATATTTCTTGAAGAAACGTTGCCGGAACTGCTGGAAGATGTTCCCGTGGCTATTCGTAGACGAATGTGGTTTGAACACGACGGGGCCCCAGCACACTCCAGCAACGATGTGCGGGATTATCTGAACGCCACTTTTGGGGACCGATGGATAAGCCGGGGTGGGCCCGTAGCCTGGCCACCGAGATCGCCCGATTTAACATGCCTCGATTTCTTCCTGTGGGGACACATGAAGAACCTCGTGTACGAGACTCCAATTTACTCAGAAGACCTCGTAGCAAGAATCGCTGTCGCCGCTGCAACTGTTCCCGAAATGCCGGGAATCTTTCTACGTGTACGTCGGTCAATGCTTAGATGCTGTCGGGCATGCAGTGATGCTACCGGTCGCAACTTTCAGCACCTTCTTTAAATAAACATGCCGTGTACACTTGTTTTCATTCATTTATGTACCAGCTCCACCAATATAGCCGAAAAGGGTTAGGGGCACACAAATTTATAAGGAAAAACTATCGATTTTTAGCACAAGATTAAATGAATTGTTTCCAACCAATGTTATAGATAAAAAAAAAATATACAAATTTATACTGGAAATCTGCCCGGGTTTTAGCACACTGCTCTTTTTGTATAAAAATTGAAAAATTATCGATTTTTAGCACAAGATTAAATGAAGTTTCCAACCAATGTTATAGATAAAAAAAAAAATATACAAATTTATACTGGAAATCTGCCCGGGTTTTAGCACTCTGCCCTTTTTGTATATAAAATTTGAAAAATAAAAATTATTAGGGTGGCATACAAGTTTACCAAAGATTTAGCGTTCTACCTTTATCTAAATCTGTTCTGAAGGAATTCAAAACAACAGGATCGAGTTGAAAAAGACCTTTGCTTGTGTTGGTTATTTGTAAGTTGGATAATGGCAGACTCAAGAATATTTCTATTAACAATGTTGCTAGAGTGAAATAAAACAAGCATTATTCCAATCAATACAGTGGGATAACTCTGACAAATGGACAAAAAGGGCACTGGACAAGTGTCCTGTTCTAACGGAATATTGATGCTGTTTTATACGTGTGTGCAAATCCTTTCCTGTCTGACCTATGTAAAAGGAATCACATTGTTTACAACCAATTTTATAGATAATGCCTGAATTATTGGTAGGGCTATTTTTTACTATGATATTTTTCACAATATTGTTATATGAAAATACTACATTAATATCCAACAACTTCAGCAGATTAATTTTAAAGAAACATATTGAAGTCACTAGACAAAATGAGTGGTCCGCCTTCAAAACTTAAACATCGCCAAACATAATTTTGTAACCGTTATTCCCCAACCGTGGATCCAACCTTTGTTGATGAAATTTACAACGAGTTGCGTCGGAGAACTTCTTCACTTCGTAACATTTTGGATCGAAAAATTAAGTCTCACTCGAAATAGTCAGTGGAGTAAAAAAGCAAGCTCAAAGTGTGTTTTGAACCTTTCTTCGAAAAACATTAGTGACGATGCAAAAAGTGCCCTTGGATATGGTATGTCCTTTTTTATTGTTAAAAAACCTTCGGCTTTACAAATTTGTTAGTCTCGCTTGTTTTGAAAAACAGTGTAATCTCCCTCAGTATTTGTTTAACATACAGGGGTTAGACAAAATAATATGAACACCCGCCGATTTCACCGGTTATCTTTACGGACTGCTCAGACACAAAGTAAACGGTCAAATGACTGGCAACCTATTTAAATGCGTAACAGAGTGTATACGTCATGTTATAACCCTCACGTTGTTTTTACAGATCTGAGTGAATTATGAATTAGCAGTTATGAAAGACCTGTCAGACTTCCAAAGAGGGCAAATTGTCGGAGCGCGGATGGCTGGTGCATCGGTGACGAAAACCGCTGAGATGTTCAATGTATCCAGAGGAACTGTCTCTATGGTCATGTCTGCGTACCAAAACCATGGAAAGACAAGCACCGACAAATGCAATAGTGGACGCAAGAAGAAGCTGTGTGATCGAGACCGCCGGGTGCTAAAGCGCATTGTGACAAAGAACCATAAGACCACAGCTCCAAAAGTGACTGCAGAGCTTAACCAGCATCTTGCAAGCCCGGTATCGACCAGAACTGTACGTCGCGAGCTCCATGGAGCTGGATACCATGGGAGGGCTGCAATTGCCAAACCCTTCCTTTCGTACATCAACATTGAGCGGCGCAGAAAATGGTGTAATGACCATAAGAATTGGTCAATGGACCGGTGGAAGAATGTAGTCTACTCCGACGAATCCTCCTTTACGCTATTTCCATGTTCCGGTCGAGTTTACGTCTGGAGACAGCCTAAAGATGCTTATGACCCCGACTGCCTGACCCCGACTGCCTGACCCCAACCGTTAAGCATGGAAGCGGATCTGTGATGGTTTGGGCAGCAATATCGTGGAATACTCTTAGCCCAGCTGTAGTACTGCATGGTAGGGTTAACGCCCAGGTCTATCTGTCAATATTGGCTGACCAGGTCCATCCCATGGTCCAAACGCTGTTTCCCAATGGCGGCGCCGTCTTCCAGGATTATAATGCACCAATCCACACCGCTGGGGTCGTTAAAAACTGGTTTGAAGAGCATGTTAGTGAAGTAGAACGCTTGGATTGGCCTCCACAATCCCGGATCTTAACATTATCGAGCATCTGTGGTGTCAGTTGGAGCAGCAGGTCAGAAGCCGATTCCCACCGCAGGCGTCT
Source organism: Bathynomus jamesi (assembly GCA_023014485.1). Taxonomy (NCBI): domain Eukaryota; kingdom Metazoa; phylum Arthropoda; class Malacostraca; order Isopoda; family Cirolanidae; genus Bathynomus; species Bathynomus jamesi. The sequence goes on along the minus strand of JAJOZX010009974.1, from coordinate 145,690 downwards.
TTGGAGGAACTGGAGCAGGGTTTGCTCGAAGAATGGCTCAGGATTCCTCTAGCCCAGTGGTTCTTAACCTGGGGGGCGCGCCCCCAAGGTAATTTCCAGGGGGGGCGCGATCCCTTGGGGAAAAACACTAATTGTATTTGTTATTCTCTTAACGAGAGCATGGGCTAATATTGAGAAGTTTATGAAAAATGCAAAGTATCCCCCTCCAAGGGGGGCGTGGAGGGAAGGACCAATTCCTAGAGGGGGCATGGTAGTAAAAAGGTTAAGAACCACTGCTCTAGCCACTGTCCAAAAGCTGTATAAATCAATTCCCCGACGCATTGCAGCGGTTATTGCCGCTAAAGGAGGACCAACTCCATATTAAGAATAAAAACCGCCATTTATCAAGGTGTTCATATTATTTTGTCCAACCCCTGTAGTTAAAGGCCTTGTTTATAGTGCGGCGAATAGTAATTACGAAGATAATTTTCCTAAACGTTTTCGCAATAGCCTCTCACAATTAAAAAAAGATGGGGAGCTCCATATTACTAAAGCAGACAAAGCTAACACCATAGTTATTATGGACAAAGTGGACTACATCAGAAAGATGAACGAGCTTCTCCAGGACCCCGCCACATACAGCAAACTTAGGAAGAACCCGCAGGATGACATCATGAAATCATTTAATAGTGGCTTGAAACGCATTCTGAAAGATCAAAAGGACTTAATTCCGCTTTTCACGTCCACTTCACCTTCTCTGCCCTACCTTTACGGTCTTATTAACCCTTTCAGTCACTGGGTACCCAATTTGGTAGCTGAAAAATAAACCATATTGGTTCTTATATACCCACACATAAAGGCAAATTTCTTTTTTACCCTATGTCATAATTCATGATCGAAAGGGTTAAAACCCACAAACCTGGCAACCCTATGCACCCTATTATTAGCTCGGTAGGCTCTATTACTTATACTCTCTCCAAATGGCTTGTCAAAGTCTTGTCCCCCATTCTCGGAACTATCTCTGATTCACATGTAAAAAATTCCATGGATCTTACTGAAAAATTGAATAATGCACGTACTGAAACTAACGATAGATTGATCAGTTTTGACGTTTGTGAATTGTTTACAAAAGTGCCGATTGACGATATGCTTGACTTTCTCTCCCAAGAATTACATAAGTATGACCTGCCACTACCTTCACACATTGTTTTGGAACTTAAGTTTTGCATCAAAGACTGCAAATTCACTTTCAATAACGAGTATTATCAACAAGTTTTTGGGATGGCCATGGGCAACCCCTTGTCGCCCCTCCTCTCCAATATTTATATGGAGTTTTTCGAAATTACTTACATTCCGAGAATCCTGGGGGTTGGCATCCCTTGGTTGCGGTACGTCGACGATATTTTGTGTATCTGGCCCATGAATCGTGACCTGGATAACTTCCTCCTTCAGTTAAATGATCAAGTCCCCTCCATTAAGTTTACTTTAGAAGTGGAACAAGACAATTCAATCCCATTTTTGGATGTGCGTGTACATAGGGAAAGCCCAGGTTTTAAGTTTAGTATCTATCGGAAAAAAACAAACAATTTGTCCTACGTACACTTTTACTCGGGACATGACACCCCCACTAAGAAGGCCATTTTTTCTTCAATGTTTCTCCGCGCCCTTAGGATCGCCAGTCCGGAATACATCGATGCCGAATTAGAAAAAAATCAACGGTATTGGAAGTGATCTGTGTTATCCATCTGCGTTTATGGAATCTTGTCTCAACAAGGCAAAACGAACTTTCTATCGTGTCAATAATAACACTCGTACGTTGTCAAAAAATATTTTAGTACTTCCATTTTTCCCGGGCTTTTTAGGCATTGCTAATGTACTTAAACTTTTGGATATTAATGTAGTATTTTCATATAACAATATTGTGAAAAATATCATAGTAAAAAAAAATAGCCCTACCAATAATTCAGGCATTATCTATAAAATTGGTTGTAAACAATGTGATTCCTTTTACATAGGTCGGACGGGAAAGGATTTGCACACACGTATAAAACAGCATCAATATTCCGTTAGAATAGGACACTTGTCCAGTGCCCTTTTTGTCCATTTGTCAGAGTTATCCCACTGTATTGATTGGAATAATGCTTCAGTTTTATTTCACTCTAGCAACATTGTTAATAGAAATATTCTTGAGTCTGCCATTATCCAACTTACAAATAACCAACATAAGCAAAGGTCTTTTTCAACTCGATCCTGTTGTTTTGAATTCCTTCAGAACAGATTTAGATAAGAAAGGTAGAACGCTAAATCTTTGGTAAACTTGTATGCCACCCTAATAACTTATTTTTAGATTTTTATATACAAAAAGGGCAGAGTGCTAAAACCCGGGCAGATTTCCAGTATAAATTTGTATATTTTTTTATCTATAACATTGGTTGGAAACAATTCATTTAATCTTGTGCTAAAAATCGATAGTTTTCCTTATAAATTTGTGTGCCCCTCCCACAATCCTTTAATTTTGTTTCTCCGTTTAGTGTGTGTGTGTGTGTGTGTGTGTGTGGTATATATATATATATATATATATATATATATATTATATTTTTTTATGTAACCTATATATAGGCTGTAACTCTTTATGTACTTCAGTGTTCCTGAGGATGTCATTAGACGAAAGCGCTTGAGCACCATTCTGTTTCCTTTCCTTTGTGGTTTTATTCATCATATATATCGGGTGGCCCAAAAAAATGGCACCAATTTTGAGAAGTGATATCTCAATAACCATTGCAGCTAGGGACTTAAAAAAACAACCAAATGAAAGATAATTCTTTTTCTTTAAATACTTATTCTATGGCTTGATGGTTATAAGCCCATATAATGCCCGAAATTGGCTTCCACAAAATATATATAAAAAAAAAGTTGCGCATTTATATTTATTCCTTGATCCTAATTTTAAATGAAATTTTTCTATTCCAGACCCCTCAAGATGGGATTGAGAGAATCTGATAAGAACATTATACAAACACTACGTGAAGAAAAAGGATATTCATTAAACAGAATCCTTTACGAATTTCCAAATAGAAATTGGAAAAAAAGAACTGTGGCGCATTTTTTACAAAAACTTAAAGAAACCGGCAGCAGTCAACGGCGTCTGGGAAGTGGTCGACCAGAAACTATTAGAACGCCAGAAAACATTGAAAAAGTAAATGAAATGGTTTTAAGTCAAGAGGAACAACCGGGAACAAGTAAAAGTGAACGTGAAGTTGCGAAAGAAACCGGGATTTCACGTTCATCAGTACAGCGAATTATTCGCTTTACTGATGAACGTGAAATCCCGGTTTCTTTCGCAACTTCACGTTCACTTTTACTTGTTCCCGGTTGTTCCTCTTGACTTAAAACCATTTCATTTACTTTTTCAATGTTTTCTGGCGTTCTAATACTTCTTGGTCGACCACTTCCCGGACGCCGTTGACTGCTGCCGGTTTCTTTAAGTTTTTGTAAAAAATGTGCCACAGTTTTTTTTTCCAATTTCTATTTGGAAATTCGTAAAGGATTCTGTTTAATGAATATCCTTTTTCTTCACGTAGTGCTTGTATAATGTTCTTATCAGATTCTCTCAATCCCATCTTGAGGGGTCTGGAATAGAAAAATTTCATTTAAAATTAGGATCAAGGAATAAATATAAATGCGCAACTTTTTTTTGTATTTTTATTTTGGAAGCCAATTTTGGGCATTATATGGGCTTATAACCATCAAGCCATAGAATAAGTATTTAAAGAGAAAAGAATTATCTTTCATTTGGTTGTTTTTTTAAGTCCCTAGCTGCAATGGTTATTGAGATATCACTTCTCAAAATTGGTGCCATTTTTATTGGGCCACCCGGTATATACACGGTGAACCAAAAGTAGGTGGACAGTAGGTTGAATACGGTTTGTGTTATATTATATTATAACTATGGTGTTCATTATAACTATGGTGTTTGTGTTTTATTATATTAAATATTATAACTAAATTTATTTAAATTTTATTTTGTATTATAGTATACAAAAAAATTAAATATGTATTCTCAAAATAAACGTTATCATTTACTGTCCACCTACATTTGGTTCACCCTATATATGTATATACTGTATATCCCCGCAAGGGGGTTCTAAGCTCGTGCTCTTGAGTGCTCTTTGTGCTCGTTTGTACGTGCTTGTTCCTGGAGCTTTCACGTGCGCCCTCCCGGCCCTAGCACCCAAGGATGATGGGGCTCGACCCTGCAGTCCTTGGTCTTTTTCCACTTCGACTGTCCCCTCCACCCCTTTCCTCTGTCTTTCCTCTCACTTTTTCTTTGTTTTTCCGCTGAGATATGCCCTTTAAATAGAGGCGAATCGGTTCTTCCTGAACAAAAAAAAAAAAAAAAAATATGTATATATATATATATATATATATATATATATATATATATATATATACACACACACACGTCTATTAATATCAAACATTGATATGAAGAGTGGATGGAAGTTCTTTCGGCCGCGAGCATTCTCCGACTTTTTAACAGCCCTCAAAAGTCTTCATCACGAAACTTTTAAAAACTTTGAATTTGCACCACATACTTTATGAATCTCCTTTCGGAGCTCGCTTCTTGTCTCGTCCAAACCTCCATTACTGGTCGGCTTTTGGTTCCCGGAAGCTTTTAATCCTTCCCTCAGCATTCAAATCGGAAAAGTTGTGCTCACAAATATCCAAATGATGAAGCACCGGAATAGCTTTAGCATTTGACTTCGGCTTTTAACCCAATATGCGACAACTCTAATGTCAAAGGTTATCAATATCTCGCGAGTACATCAATACAATCCATTTTTGATCTCGTCGAATCTACATATAGAGCGTGTGATGGGCCGGGTTTTTATAATGCGGCTCTTCGAAGCAACATCTATTGAGTCAGTACCTACAGTCTACTCGAGGAGACCCGAAGTCAAGATGGATTCCAATTTCCTTGGTCACAAAAACGCGTCTCTAACGACTGAAAGAATGGTTTCCTCTTCCTCACAAATTTCTGGGCATCCAATTAAACTTTCATTACCTCCACAGAGGATAATTAAAGCTCTCCCGTTCCTTCGTCCCCTCAATTTCCTAAAGTCTTCGCTTTAAGACGCTGTTTCAAAATAAAAATTAGAAAAATTCATCGCAACAATTTATTTATTTTATATATATATATAAAATTTTATTCATCGATGCATTCATAGATTAAGTGGAAGTATAAAATTAAACATTTTTTCACAGAGCACCATCCGCCCACAAGCACATTTCAAAGTTCGAGCAGCTCGCAGCAGCAGCAATGCCAAGGAAATAGAGGATAGTTACGAAAGTTTACCATTTGTTTGGAAAAATTTAACAAATAAAAAAAATTAGTTTAACTCAACATATAATGTACATTGTAAATGAATCAAAGAATTTGAAGAAAATAAAAAAAGGTAAAATGCAAATTCTTCGTCCATTTATTTACAAAATTATTTAATACTTTGTGCCCACGTTAATCTTGAAGAATTAAAAAAAATTTATCAGTAGTTGGTCATTATTGGTTTAGAGATGTGCAAAAACTAAATTCTAGAACTTTCTCTGTTAATCTTCACGGAAGACGGATGACTGTATGAGCCATTAGTAAGCAACGGGTCGTCGTCGTCGTCATGATAGAGAGCTGTCTACAGAGCTCAAGAGATCTGTTATTGCTGCACACGAGTCTGAAAAAAGTTTTGGAAGATAGAACAACAACTTCGAATTCCATTACGACGGTTGCTGCAGTTATAAAGGAATGAGAAAGCTTTGGAACAATCAAAACTATACCAAGGTGTGGACGACCTTGCAAAATTTCAGAACGTAGAGCTACACGGATTGAAAGAATTGCTGCTGCGAATCCACGAGTGACTACGAGTGATATGTGTCATACATTAAGACTGAAATCGATGTCCATCCTTCGATTGTACGTTGTACATTAAGTGTGATCTGCATGGAAGAGTTGCACGAAGAAAATCTCGGCTACGAAAAGCGAACAAAGAAGCTCGTTTAAAGTACGCAAGAATCAAGAATCATAAAAATGATGAATTTGCATTCTGGAAGAAAGTTCTCTGGCCAGACGAGACCAAACTGAATTAGTCGGGAACAACGAGCAATCAAATACTGCATTCGAGAAAAAAACATCCTTCTTGCGGTTAAACATGGTGCCAGTAGTTGATTCTTTGAGGATGTTTTAGTGCTTCTGGTCAAGGAAGCTCGTCATCATCAATGGAATCTTCCTCGAAAAAAAATCAGGAAATCTTTAAGAATATTTATTGCCTTCGTATGGGACTTGCGAATGGGTCGCAGTCGGTACTGCAACAATAAATGATCCAAAACCTAAAAGGGCATCATGAAATGGCTTCAACAAAAGAATTTCAATCTCGAATGACCCAGTCAAGCCAATTGAATAACCTTTATTATTATTAATTAATATTACTGTTAATAAAATAAATACAGTACTTTCACAATTTACAATGACAAATAAATAACTGAAGCTGGACTATTTTTTATATTTAATTTGGCCCTTAAACTTTAGGCTTTACTGGGCTCTTAATTAAAAATAAAAGTTATTAATAGCAATACATAAATCATGAATAACAAATTATTAATTATGGTATCTTAATAATAATAATTACTATTATTATTATCCTCCTCATCAATACAAACCAAAAACAAAGTCATTATTGAAAGTATGATACAAATACCAAACAAAGAAATCAATATCAGACACGAAAGATGAACAAGTAATAAGCAAGTAATGTGCATTTAATCCTAGATTACACACGAGAAATGAATAAACAATAGTAATGTACATTAATCCTAGATTTTTAATAGTATTCCATTAATAATGAAGATTTCAACTTCGTTTTAAACGAATTTACATTCACGATACTTTTTATATCAGCATTTAAATCATTCCATAGTTTCAATCCAATGTAAATAGGCAATTTTTGAGATGAAGACATCGAAATTGAGTATAACAAGCTTTCATCTGGTTTCTTCTGATACGAGTGGATTTCTTGAGTTACAAAATATTATTTACCCATTGTAAGTTAACGAGTTTGTTCTTACACTCGTAAATAAAAAAAACGTGCCAGTTTGATCACATCATGAGCTTTAGTAGTTTTAGCTCTTTAATAATGCCCTAGAACGATTAAGGAAATCAGCGTCAGATAATAACCTTATTGTTTGTATTTGTATGACAAAGATAGCGTTCAAAGCGTTGTTAGCGGAGTTTCACCAGACAATGTAGTAGTACGTTATATAGGAAGATCAAGAGTATGAAACAGTTAATAAAACCTGTTTATGGACTGTATTTCCAAGTTTAAGCATTATAGGAACGCTCCTTGAAATTTTTTTTTTTAGATATACTGTAATTTATATACATGATCACTCCATTGCAAATTCTTATCTAGCACTACACCAAGAAATTGTTACAATCCACTCCTTTACAACATTAAGTTCATCAAGATATACATTTCCTTTATTTGTAAAAATCATGAAATTTGTTTTACTGGTATTTAGGAATGGTTTATTGGTGGTCAACCATTTCATTACACTGATGAATTCTGAATTAAATATATTCTTAGCCGAATTAACATCTTTGCAAGAAAAGACAGTTGTATCATCTGCAAACATTATGAAGTTCAGTATATCAGATGAATGTGGAAGGTCATTTATATATAATAAAAATAACAGTGGACCCAGAACTGAGCCCTGTGGCACACCATGTTTGACAAGCGCTTTAGTTGAGCAAACCTTATTCACTGATATAAAATGATATCTATTCGACAAATAACTTAAACCAATCACTAATTGCTCCCTGAAGCCGTAACATATAATTTATTAAGTAGAATATTTGGTCTATTACATCAAACGTCTTACTCAAATCCATAAATACTGATATCATTATTCCTTTGTTCTCTTTGGCTATATTTGCATTTTCCACAAGATTTAACGTAGCCATTTCCGTTGGCTTTATTTTTATGGTAGCCATACTGACTTGGAGATAATAAATTGTACGATTCTAAATGTCGCTGCATTCTCCTTTTTACAATTTTTTCAAAAACTTTGCTCAACACAGATAATGAACACGCCGGACTGTAATTAGTTGCTAGTGCAGGATCACCCCCTTTAATTTACTCTCATTTTAATCCAGACTTTATGGTTTGATTTAAAAAAAGCTGTCCGCAAGAGAAACCCTTCGAATCTGAATAAATTGCAACAATTTTTTTTTTAGAAGAATAGGCTAAAATTTCTACCGAGAGATGTCGAAGCCTTACAGAAAAATACCCAAAATGAATGACTGAAGTAAGTTAAGCAAAAGGTGGCACACAAAATATTAAATAATTTTGTAAGTAAATGTAGGAAAACTTTGCCTTTTAACTATCATTTTCTCATATTCTTTGATATTTTACATTATATGCTGGAGTTAATCAATTTTTTTGTTTAAGTTTTACAAACGAACGGTAAACCTTTCATAACTATTCTATGCATGGTACAAAATATGAGGACGAATATAACTGAAATATTTCTCTGTACAAATACTTATGAGCGCCACTCTCTACGAGTATATATGTGCGTGCGTATGTGAAAATATGGGAGCACCGACAATTCAGCGCAAGTCGTACAGTTAAAAGTTTAGTTAAAAATAATAAAAATAAATCGCAATAAATAAAAAAGAAAAATTTGTATATTTATATATATGCTAAATTGGGTCTGTATCGAAGGAGTGACATTTCAAAGGAGTGACATTTCAAAGGAGTGACATTTCAAAGGAGTGACATTTCAAAGGAGTGACATTTCAAAGGAGTGACATTTCAAAGAGTGACATTTCAAAGGAGTGACTTTCAAAGGAGTGACATTTCAAAGGAGTGACATTTCAAAGGAGTGACATTTCAAAGGAGTGACATTTCAAAGGAGTGACATTTCAAAGGAGTGACATTTCAAAGGAGTGACATTTCAAAGGAGTGACATTTCAAAGGAGTGACATAACGAAGGAGTGACATAACGAAGGAGTGACAAATCGGAGATAAAATTCAAAGGATATAATTATTAAAATTTTATTTAAAAAAACAAATTTGTTAGAATTGTTAAAATTAAGATTTTATTTCAAAAAACTAGAAGCCAACCTAACCTAACAGTTGCAAGCCTCTCTTCCCTCTGGATTTGTTCTTTCTTCTTCTTTGTTGGTATTTTCGCGCTGAATTGTCTTGCGCTGAATTGTCTTGCGCTGAATTGTCTTGCGCTGAATTGTCTTGCGCTGAATTGCCTTGCGCTGAATTGCCTTGCGCTGAATTGCCTTGCGCTGAATTGCCTTGCGCTGAATTGTCTTGCGCTGAATTGTCGGGTCACGGAAAATATAATGTTATAATGTTTCAGACCAACAAAGACCTAGGATCCACTCATGGCTGGTCTACCTAACTGTGTTCGTAATCGTGTATTGTGTATGTCCTCCGTGGTGGCGGAGGGGACCTACAATTTTACGTGGGTTCCGAACCACAAGAACATAAGAAACTTATTTAAAAACTGCCGGTAAATTGGCAACGACCAATTTTTACGAAACTAAATAATTATCAATTTAAAAATAATTAATTATCGGTTTAAAACTAAAGATAGAATCTCTCGGTCCAGAGGAGCAAGTCATAATAGACTACTACACAAATATGTTACATTCTATATCTATTTATAACGGACATGCAAATATATCAGATCCAAAGAATCCAGTCAATTTCATTACGGTATCCATCAAGTCACGGTTCATATCGATTGCGGACCAAGTCAAATTTACAACCATATACATTACAATATATACACATACGAGGAAAAGTGTAGGTGTGGCTGTAAAGACTGTACAGTAATGTAGAAATGTGTGTGCACCCATTATGGGTCTCCCATTTAAAGGTGTTTGTGGGGCAAGTGAAGATCATGAGTTTTTCAATACCTCACAGTACTATGGGGGGCACCGCTCGGCAGAGGAATCTCTTTAAATGGGGTGTGTAAGGACAGAGAGTATCCCCTAACCCAAGACGCTGCCTCCCTATATCCCACAACACTTGTGTTGAGCTGTGGGATCTATCCCCACAAAGCCTTAATTTTACTACCTTAAACTATACCCTTTCTATCAACATGCGCGTCAATCGATTCTTAAACATGTTTATAGACGTGCTACTAATTACTTCTACCGGCAAACTATTCCAGCTATTTACTATTCTATGCGTAAAAAAGTTTTTCGCAACTGCTGTCTCGAACCTTCTACTTGTCAACTTACACCCGTTATTTCTAGTCCTATTATATTGAGATATTTCGAAAAAGCTATCTCTATCTACGTTATCAAACCCATTCATAATTTTGAAAACCTGGATTAGATCACCCCTTAACCTCCTACTTTCGAGTGTAGTCCATTTTAACTCTTTAAGCCTATCCTCGTACGACTTTGACCTAAGAGACGGAATCATCTTAGTTGCTCGTCTTTGAACTCTTTCGATTCTGTCTATATCTTTGCGCATATGCGGATTCCAAAATTGGACCGCGTACTCCAAATGGGGTCTAACTAATGATTTATAAAGAGGAACTATAATATCGCGCGATTTGTACTCAAAATTTTGAGCTATAAAACCTAACACTTTGTTCGCCTTATTGACCGCCGCTGTACTTTGTTTCGCTACTTTTAAATCACCAGTGACTATAACTCCTAAATCTTTTTCCTGCTCTACGCTTGTTAAATCTTTCCCTGACATACTATACGCAAAATTACCGTTACGCGAACCTATATGCATAATTTTGCACTTATCCACGTTAAATCTCATTTGCCATGTGACTGACCAATCAACGATTTTATTCAGATCTTCCTGAATTTTACCTCTATCTTCGTCATTAATCGCCCTACCACCCAGCTTCGTGTCATCCGCAAACTTTGAAACTGTACTGACTAGGCCGACATCTAAATCGTTAATATATATAAGAAAAAGCAAGGGGCCCAATACAGAACCCTGAGGAACGCCACTCGCTACATTAGCCCAACACGACTCCGCTCCATCAACGACCACCCTCTGTTTCCTGCCTCGCAACCATTCTTCTAGCCAATTTATTACTACACCCCTGATTCCATGAGCCTTAGTTTTTTCAATCAGTCTTTTGTGCGGCACGGTGTCAAACGCTTTTTGAAAATCTAAATACACTACATCAACCGCCCGATGTCTATCGTAAACGTTAACCACGCTTTGGAAAAATTCTAAAAGATTAGTTAAGCAAGATTTGTTTCGCCTAAAACCGTGCTGCGTATTTCGGACCAGATTATGCACTTCTAAGTGTTCGACTATACGATCCCTAATTATTGATTCCAGTAGCTTACCTACAACAGACGTTAAACTGATAGGCCTATAATTTCCCGCCGCACCTTTATCGCCTTTCTTAAAGATAGGTGTTACGTTTGCTAACTTGAAATTATCTGGTACGCACCCCTCAGAAATAGACGCATTAAAAATCTTTGTTAGCGGCACAATATGGTACCCATGCAGTAGCACCAATTTAACGCATAGAAGAGTGAAACAAACAGCTCAATTAAAAGTTTGATAAACATTTCCTGTAACAGAGTCAAATTATAAAGATTCATATACAAAGGTTAAGTGAATTGCCTCGATTTCTAAGTACAACTACACCAGCCATTCAATTAATATCACTTGTCAAAAATATTTACTTTTTTCTTTTTGTTTCTTCGACGAGGTTGTGTGCGCTTGATAGAATTCTCAACGCTGATTACGAATATGACCTTGGAATTTTTGTATCACGTAGGGTTCTTGAAAAAACTGTGACAAGTTTTACCCAAGAGTATACAAAACTATAAGTATAAAAAACTAATACTTCTAGAGTTATGTTGTATTGTATTGTATTGTATAGGACGTGTTCTAACATTATATTAACCATACCTAAAATATCTTTGTCGACGACTTGCGTTTATAGGCGACATTTGGGGCTTCCCTGATTAATGTCCAGCAGTAGTCAGCCAACATCGTTGGGTCCGACCTGCCTTGGTACCACTTTTCCATTGTCGAAATGTCCTGATGAAATCTCTCATGTTCGTCACTAATGTCACCAAGGTTGGTCGGAAACAAGTCCAAATGGGAGTGCGGGAAATGTACCTTTAAGGACATATTGCACCCACTTAACCTAAACGCTTCAAGCATCTCCCCAACCAACTGCACGTAGTTCGGTGCCTTGTTCTTACCTAAAAAGTTCTTGACGACTGCTTTAAAGGATTCCCACGCAACCCTCTCGGTTCCATCTAGAACTTCATCAAAACGGGTGATTCATAATTTCTCTAATCTGTGGACCAACGAAAACACCTTTTATCTTCGCCTCATTTATTAGCGGAAACTTCTGTTTTAAGTATCGAAATCCTTCATTTTCCCTGTTCATCGCTTTAACGAAGTTTTTCATTCGTCCGAGCTTAATGTGAAGAGGTGGTAGGCATTTCTTCTTGGGATCAACCAAGCTATTTATATGCGACGCTCTTTTGCCCAGGAACTAAAGCTTGACGAAGTGGCCACTCCTTAATGGCATAATGCGAATCTCTGGCCCGACTATCCCACTCACAAAGAAAGCAGCAGTACTTTGTATGTCCCGAGTGCATGCCAAGAAGCGCTACGACTTTTAAATCGTCACAAATGAGCCAGTTGTACTTAGTGTACTCTATGTAATTCAAAACAAGTTCCATACAACTCTTTCATATGAACAGCATGTCCAACGAAAATTGATGGATAAACTTTTCCATTATGTAACTGCAGACCCTTCAGATTTAACTTGGATGAATCAATGAGCAGTCGCTCTTCTGGTTTATGTTCATGACCAAGTGTCATCATTAATCCGTTTACATGGTTACAATAACACAGAATTCCGCTTAAAAAAAAAAAAAAAAAAAAAAAAAAAAAAAAAAATTGGTCAAATCGTTTTGACGGTTGCAGAACACAGAACACAGAAATGTTAGTGTTTTTTTGCCAACAGATTTCACCCTTGCAGCCTAGAAACTAGTAGCTCTGCTTGACTCTTAAATAAGCTTAAGTCCTTGACGAAGTCATTTAACTCGCCTTGCTTAATTGAGGCTCTCTTGACTCGGGTGGTTGAAAACCTGGGTTCATGTCTTGTTCCGATTTCATAGGCTCGTCTACGGTAGTTTAATCTTCTAAGGTCACGTCTCTGGCCGCTCTGGTATAGGAAGACTTTCACCGTGTGGCACCGGTCTTATTGCCAATGGAAGATTTGGATATTCACTTGATATTTTTTGCTTTTAAAAGAAAATCCAGAAACATTCGACAAACAAAACTAAGTCTGTGACGTGATATCTCTGCTCTCTCCAAACCATGGGGACAGCAAATGGCATGAATCGACGAGTACCTTTTAGCCATAGTCTAAGATTTACTGCGAAAGATGGAAACAAATGAGCCCAGCTTTTTTGTCTTGGTCCCCTATTTTACACCCGAAATATGGTCCTCCATTTTACATCAGAAATAGAGTTCGTATGCTTTTTAATGAGAGGAATGATATTCTTCTGAGATTTGAGAGTAAACTCACCGCATACGTAACAAAACGTATCAGGGTTGTTAACACATTTGCGAGACAATGCTTTTCTAAAGCTGACACAACCAACAAACGACTAACGACAGCGTTTATTTTTCAGACAACGCAGTGCAGCAGTCACTATTGCATCATCCTACTAGTACGGTTGCCAGATTGTGCGATTTTAGCGCCCAATGAATTTTAGTTTTTAAGCACCTCAAAAACTGGAAAGTGATAAGTCTAATGATATTTTCTTTTGTAATATGAAATATTATGGTGAAGCGGTTATTAAAAAAAAAAGTTACAAATACTCAAGTTGCTGGTAAGGAAATAAAATAGAAAAATTCTCGAAAACCGTGCTGATATAGAAATTTCAAGGTTATTACTATAGATTTGTAGGATCAAGTAAAGATAAGCACCCCAACCTTCTTTAATTAGCATTATAAGGCTAACTAACGTAAATATCACGACCTAACCTAACCAATCGTCAAGGGCGTACAGTTCACTTAACGATTGGTTAGGTTAGGTCGTGATATTTTCGTTAGTTAGCCTTCTAATTAAAGAAGGCTGGGGGTGCTTATCTTTACTTGATCCGATTTGTGATTTCTGTAGTCAGCGTTAAAATCTCATTGTGGAAACAAAATCTTTGTTGACCATTGTATTCTATTCTTTATTCTAACAAGCTGTACTTCGCACAGGCCGCCTTCGGCTAAGCGACAAAAGTAAAAAACACCATTACCCCCACTCCCCCAGCCCTCCGCCATTACCCCACCCCCTCACCACCCACGGGGGAAGGAGCTGGCACCTTGCAACAATTGATCAACATTGCAATTGCATGTGCACTCGAACATTTTGCGGTCATCCTACTTTGGGAACTAAATAGTGTGACACATACTATCACTGATATCGTTTTCACCTGAAATGTATCCTTTTATAGCCAGACGATGTGCAACTATTTTTTTTTATTTTCACTTTTTCATGTATTTTTTTTATTGGTTGTAGATTACACTTACACAGTTCATTCTCGTACTGAAAAAATTAATATTTCAGATCAAATTTCTCCCGCAACGAAAACCCAGCAAATTCGAAACTAGAATCATCAGGTACTGGAAACCTCTCTTCGCCCAAGTGCATCCCCACTTATAGTCCTCTCATCATCGGTTACAATCTGACATTCCACTCAGCTGCGCTTATACGCCATCACAGGCTGCATGTCGGAAGGGTTCATCATTAACGAACATTCTCCACCCCCCTCCACGCGCGCCACCGAGGAGAGAGAGAACTGGGGATAGAACCCCGTCTTTCATCCTGTGTCTGTCACATTTCACCAGCATCTCGCAATGAGTTGTTGCTGCTGCTAATACTCTTATGTACAGTATATATTCTGATTTTGTATTCTTACAATTAAACATTAAGGCATGTAGGTATAATGTTATAATCTTTCAGACCATCAAAGACCCTAGGATCCACTCATATAGCTGGTCAACCTAACTGTGGTTGTAGTTGTGTATTGCGCATGTCCTCCGTGGTGGCGGAGGGGACCTACAATTTTACATGGGTTCCAAACCACAAAAACCTTAATTTTACTACCTTAATCTATACCCAACCTACTTTTTTTTTTCTTATCCTCCCCTTACTTTGCATGTCTGTAACTCTCTTTTCTTGCATGTTTGCAGTTTGCATGGTATGACAGTGAGTTAAGACTGTGTTTGCATGGTTTGTAAGCATTCTTATTTTACTTCTTTTCATCTTTCACCCCTCTCCTATTTTCGCCGACTATTTTTCTGACTTGTCGGCAGTGGCCGGCGGATGATGATGGTGAGTCTTTTTTCTCTTTTTCTGAATGAATGTTAACCCATGAGTGATAGGTGTTCCTCCTTACTTAACCCCTTATTCTCCTCTCTTCTCCCCCTACTCTTTCCTTTCTCTCGGGCTAAGCTTAGAGTGGATCTTAGGGTCTTTGTTAGCCTTAGCTTCTGTAGAACATATGCGTCTAATCGATTTTTAAACATGTTTATAGACGTGCTACTAATTACTTCTACCAGCAAACTATTCCAGCTATTTACTATTCTATGCGTAAAAAGGTTTTTGGCAACTACTGTCTCGAACCTTTTACTTGTCAACTTACACCCGTTATTTCTAGTTCTATTATATTGGCATATTTTGAAAAAGCTCTCTCTATTTACGTTATCGAACCCATTCATAATTTTAAAAACCTGGATTAGATCACCCCTTAGCCTCCTACTTTCGAGTGTAGTCCATTTTAACTACATAAGCCTTTCCTCGTACGACTTTGACCTAAGCGACGGAATCATCTTAGTCGCTCGTTTTTGAACTCTTTCTTCTTCTTCTTCTACTTCTTCCGCAGCTTATTATCCCATCTTTACATGGGGTCGCTATTTTTTGTTCGTCTTCTCCACTCTCCTCTGTCGTATACCACGTCCTCCTCCAAGTCCTTCTCCCTGATGTCCGCCACCACACAGTCCCTCCATCTCGTCTTCGGTCTTCCTCCTCTTCTCCGTCCCGGCAACTCCATCTCCAGCACTCTGCGCCCCACATACTCCTCCTCTCTTCTCCTGACGTGTCCATACCACCTCAGCCTGGCCTCCTGCACCTTCTTAGATGCTTCCGCCACCTTCACTGTTCCTCTTATATGCTCATTTCTGACCCTATCCCTCCTCGTCACTCCACACATCCATCTCAACATCTTCATTTCAGCCACATCGATTTTTCTTTCATTGCTCTTCTTCATTGGCACAGTCTCCATTCCATACAACATTGCCGGCCTCACCACTGTTTTGAATACCTTTCCTTTCAGTTTCACTGGGACCCTCTTATCACAGAGCACCCCTGATACGTCCCTCCAGTTCTTCCACCCCGACTGTATTCTACAGTTTCTCTCTCTCTCTGCTCCCCCCCTCTGCATCCACTGTTGACCCCAAGTATTTAAAATACTCCACCGTCTTAACACGCTCTCCACTCAATGTCACTTCCCCTCCTCGGTCCTGCTGCACATCACATCTCATATCATATATTCGGTCTTCTTTCGGCTAATTCTCATCCCCCTACTTTCCAACGCCTCTCTCCAATTTTCCAACTGCTGCTCCACCTCCTCTTTCGTCTCCCCACTCAACACAACATCGTCTGCATACATCATGCACCACGGCACCTCCCCTCTAATCCTGTCCGTCAACACATCGAATACCACATTGAAAAGGAAGGGGCTCAAAGCTGATCTTGGTGCAGACCAACTTCCACCCCAAAGCTCTCTGACACACCCACGCTACTCCTCACCTTAGTTGTTACTCCCCTGTACAATTTAGGGTGGATCGATTTTACATTTTTTTCGATTTCCATATTCTAATAGACAAAAACTTGCGCATGCATGAGAAAATAGCCTCTGCAAAATCTTAGCTTAATAGGTAATCATCTTCTGCCCCCGGCAGAGCGATGAAAATCATATTTTAGTAGTCAAAAACGTATTTTTCTTATAATTTTTAAAATATTTCAATATGCATCAAAATTATTCCTAATAACTATAAAGTCGATGAAAAACCTCATATGATCGTTTTTCCAAGCGCGTTGTCCTACGTTAATATCTTTTGTCCCCGGCAACAACGTCAAATGTTGAAAAAATAGGTAATTTATATACATATTTTCAGATCGGCTCTTTGTCTTAAATAATGCATTTATATATTTCCCATAGCATTTATATCGTTGCTTAGGCATGAAATAACACACGCAAAATTTTATGACTCTAGGCTAGGGTTTAAAGGTCATCTCTGGTGAGTGCTGCCAGCAGCAGCTGCCACTGACGCGCCAGTACGCACTGCGCAGTTCCCTCAGTTGCCTTTTGACAGCGTCGAAGGCAGGTGTGTATTTTGCAGCTGGCTCCTCGAGTCCTCAGTGTGTGTGTGTGTGTGTGTGTGTGTGTGTGGCTCCTCACTCAGAGCCCTCAGTGTGCTCAATCTCTCTGCTCATATCCTTGTTTGTTTTTCTCATAACTGTTTTTTTTTCGATTTTATTGCGTAACAGAACAATACATTATTCTTTAATCTTTACAGGATGGCTACCGCTACAACTACAAGATCGGTTACGTGTCCAATATTTGGTGCTGGGAAAGATTTGAATTTGCGATGTTTTCCCACATGTGAAGATGTGATGCAATACTACCATCATGTGAGAACTGAGTTGAGATCATCAAAAAAGGAACCTCCATTCAAAGACATCGCCGCTGTGGTCACGGAGAGACTGGAATACTTGTGGAAATTAGCTTCCATTCCAACAGTTTCGACAGCACGGATAAATCAAATGTTGAAAAGTTATCGTGATAAAATGGCTAACATCATCAAATCACTGAACGCGAAAAAGAAGAACGAATCGTTACAGAAAAATCTTGAGGCCTTCAAGAAATCAACTAAGACCTTATTTGACATATCGGCTTGTAAATGCCCTGATTTGACAAAATGCAGCTGCCCTCGTGAACGACGAGTACCACTGAAAGAGCAACAGTTTTTACTCGACCAAAGAAGTGATCGCAAAATGGCAATAGGAACTTTGGATGTTGAAACAACAAATAAAAACGAGATGACTCTTGCAAGAAGATTGGCGATATTGAAACAAGGAATAGCAGAACATCAAGAGCCGTCGACTAGTAAACGACAAGAAACTTCTCAAGAACAACCTTCTTCGTCAGCCTCTAGTGAAACCGAGGATACATCTATAGAATCATCGTCATCGTATGAACTAACACCGAGATAAACATGACATGAAGGAAAAAACACGAATGAAACTCCAGGTACTTGCTGAAGCTTGTGATCGTACGGGCGTCTCAGACAGAGCTGCTTCATTTATTGCTTCTTCGTTGTTAGAGGATGTTGGCTGGATACGAGATGATGTCAGTTCAGTGATTGATCGAAATAAGATAAAGAGCCAGAAAAAGAGTTCGTTCTGAGCATCAGGAAGATGACAAGATCACGCTACCATTACAGGGCATTTTCTTTGACGGACGTAAAGATAAAACAATGACACAAGAAGAAATAGACAATGTGAAGCATAGAAGGACTGTGGTAGAAGAGCATATAGTTTTAGTTCAAGAACCAGAATCCCAGTACATGGGGCATTTCACTCCTGCATCAGTTTCTGCCACTGCAATAACATCAGGTATCATCAACTTTCTAGAGACTAACAATATTAACACGGACGACATTGTGGCTATCGGCTGTGATGGTACCGCAGTGAACACGGGTCGAAAGGGTGGAGCCATTCGTATGATTGAAATGAAACTACAAAGGCCAGTTCAGTGGATCATATGCCTATTACACGGTAATGAATTATCACTGCGACACCTCATTCAAGACTTGGACGGCAAACAACTGGGCCAATGGGCTTTACTGGACCAGTTGGAAAACAACTGAACGACTGCGAAAAACTTCCAATTACAGAATTCGATGCCATTCCATCTCCCGACATTGACATAGATGATGCCGAGTTGAGCACTGACCAAAAATATTTGTTAGGCATCTACAGAGCAGTGTCGAGCGGTAGCTGCTCTTCAGCTCTCGCGGCTCGAAATCCAGGTAAGATGGCGCATTCCAGGTGGCTGACAACAGCAAATAGATTTCTGCGCCTCTATGTTTCAACCAGTGAACCCTCCAGCACCTTCAACGAAATTGTGCGATTCATTATGACAGTTTACGCACCAATTTGGTTGAAATAAAGAAAAACTCCAGTTTCACTGAGGGCGCAAAACATTTTTTCGAAATGATGCGTCTCTCTCAGACCATGCCTCAAAGATCTAAGACAATCGCCAACAAAGTCCTCCGTAGAAATTCTTTCTTTGGTCACCCAGAAAATATTTTGATCTCCATGCTACATGCCGATGAGCAACACATAAGAGAATTGGGATGGAGAAGAATATTAAAAGCACGATCAAAACAATCACCAGCGGGGGAAATTCGAGCCTTCGCCATGCCTGAGCTGCTCTACGATAGTCAAAACTATTACGAAATGATCAACTGGCAAACGGCTGAGGTGACCGAACCCCCCGTTACAAAAACAATACCTGATACCCGAATAAAAGAGTTTGTTGAGACGGGAGACCAGCCTGATGGACTGATCCCACTATTCCCTTGTCATACTCAAGCGGTCGAGAGACTCATCAAATTAGTAACCGAAGCCTCTGCCAGTGTAAGTGGAATAGAAGAGGGGCGGATTCATCCGCTCCCGTCTTCACTCCCGAACAAAAATTCCACGATTTGATTCTAAGAAAGATTACCGTATGTAAATCGACATGCAGCCAAAGGAAGGGTGGTTGGGGCTGGATAGGGTGGAACTCGACGTACAGCCACCTCCTCGTGGTGAGTTCTGGGTTGCTAATTTTATAAAATTAGCAAGCGAGGAGCTGTACTTAGTACTTATCGTACTTATAACATCGCATTAACGTAATTATAATCCACATTTAGACTTTTCTCGGGGACAGAAGATATTACTCTAGTCATAAAATTTTGCGCGTGTGTTATTTCATGCCTAAGCAACGATATAAATGCTATGGGAAATATATAAATGCATTATTTAAGACAGAGCCGATCTGAAAATATGTATATAAATTACCTATTTTTCCAACATTTGACGTTGTTGCCGGGGGCAAAAGATATTAACGTAGGACAACACGCTTGGAAAAACGATCATATGAGGTCTTTTTCATCGACTTTATAGTTATTAGGAATAATTTTGATGCATATTGACATATTTTAAAAATTATAAGAAAAATACGTTTTTGACTACTAAAATATGATTTTCATCGCTCTGCCGGGGGCAGATGATGATTACCTATAAAGCTAAGATTTTGCAGAGGCTATTTTCTCACGCATGTCAT
Source organism: Bathynomus jamesi (assembly GCA_023014485.1). Lineage (NCBI taxonomy): Eukaryota > Metazoa > Arthropoda > Malacostraca > Isopoda > Cirolanidae > Bathynomus > Bathynomus jamesi. The sequence continues at coordinate 125,241 of JAJOZX010009974.1, read as the reverse complement.
ATCCAAACTTTGACCCGAGTGAACGAAGGATTTCACGAAAACTTTTATCTTCGCATTAAATAAAGTCGGATGCAGGAATGAACTGAAATTTCAACAAATTTTAAGCCATCCAGCAAACCTCTTCAATTTGCGAAGTAACGACCGTACCTGCACAAAATGAAATTTTAAAACAAAACTTACTCCTTATCATTATTTTATTCACGTTCAAAAATTTTGAGAATAGTTTCGAGGAAACGATTTAAAAGATAGTAAAATATTTTTGAAATTCCAATTATGATGCCTCGAACAGACGGTACAGAAACAATGCCAGACACCATCAATAACACACTTGAATATTTTGGGTGCCAACGCTAGGCAGAACGCGTGTGCAATTTCATTAAATGGTTTCCACGAATCAACAAAGAACGCGGGGGGAGGGGAAGGCCAAGCATTCGTCCCCCATATTAAAGGTTTAATTTATAGAAGTACCCTATATACGACTGTCTCATAAACGTGTCTACACGCGCGTACAGCTCGTGTACAGCGGGTTCAAAACTGTCGTAAAACTCGCGTTTCGTACTGATAAATATCGGTTAAAAACATGGGAGTTTTTTACGACATTTTTTAAAACAATGCAATGGTATAATCTTTTCAATAATTTTATATTATACTGAAGCTTATTCGACGTACAGAATTTCAGAATATCGTGTAAATTAAAATAAATGAGTTTCATAATGGTATAGTTGAAATACATCATAAACGCAATACATTCAAAGCAAATGTTATCACCAGCGCTAAACTATTTTTTTTATACGGAATAATCTCCTATTTTCGAAGTTCCATAAATAACTGGCGAGACCTTTCATAAAAATACATTTACCTATATTTTCAGTTTTTGTATCCCTCCTCTACTGATCAAATCTGTGAATAGAGACAAATTCCGTTTTATATGTCATGAATATCAAATTGAATTTCGGCATAAACTTTAAATCAGAGAATGGAAATAGCACAAAATCACCATCCACACGAATTAACACTTTATTCCTGAGGGATGACGAATCACCTTTCAGGGGAAGGAATGGGACATTTAAAACCTTATTTTCTTACAGACTTACTTCTCCCACCTGACAAAGAAGGGAAGGGGGGATTACTATATAAATTGTTCATTATCTTAATCAGGGCTGTGGAGTCGGAGTCAGGAGTCGTGGAGTCGGTCAATTTTGAGTGGAGTCGGAAGTGCATAGTTGGATGGAGATGGAGTCGGAGTCGGAGCAAATCCTTCAATTATAACCATAGCAGCCTAGGCCTAGCTCAATTTTGTGAATAAAATAGATTTAACCTAATGTTTTATATATAATATAATATATAATATAGTTGCTTATAATTAATAAGGATTATAATTAATTAATTAACATAATTAATAACAAGGAAATTTAAAAATTTTGTACTAGCAACACCTAAATCTTTTTCAGATTTTTAGATTTCAATTTGATAATTTTGATAAGCATCACTGAAAGAAGATTTAATGGAAGCGATCCTTTTTTCAAAAACAAATTCAGTTTAGGTTAGTACATTTTGTTACGGATGTTTATAATAATACAAAAACATCTTATTAATTTGCTAAACCAATAATAATCTTATTTTGTTTAAGCTTCAATCAGTTTGTATTTTGGGATTTATTGTAATTTTTTAATAGAGAGAAAAAAGCCATTAAGGCATAGTTATAGCCACTAAGTACCCTGATGAGTCATGTGGTGGTGACGAAATGCCTTGTTTATGAGTCTCCATTGGCCTAATAAAACTAATCGTAATCAATTTGGCCTTAACATTCCATCGGAGTCGGAGTCGTAATTATGCAAGTCAGATTTCTGGAGTCGGAGTCGGAATGTTAAAATTTTGGAGTAGGAGTCGTTTTGGAGTAGGAGTCGGAGTTGGAGTCGGCAAATTTTATCACCGACTCCACAGCCCTGATCTTAATACCTTTCCCGCGACTTTAAATACTAATAAAACAGAACTATATACAATTAAAAAAAAATTAAAAACATCGCACACGGCCCTACATCGATGTTGTATACAGCGGGACAACCAACGACTTTCTGTACTAACATTTTAGCGACGAGTGTTTTAAGATCAAATTAAGTTAGGTTAGAATAGACGAGGTTAAGCTTGTTTAAATTAGGTCACTGGATTCATGCGTGTTTCATCAACGTGGAAATTCACCAGTAATAATAATAATAATAATAATAATAGGGCTACGTCGTGGCCAATGTCGTAACACCGTTTCCCCTCGATTAGTGAAGTTAAGCAACATTGGGTCTGGATAGTAGTAGTAGCTGGATGGAGAACCTCAGACCTCACGTAAAGTTGTGGTCCCCTCCTCATATGACTTTAGATGATACGGAGGGGGTGGGTTAAACAACTCCATAAAAAACATTACTAATAACCGAACCGGATACAATAAATATGCAAGGAATCCAGTAACTAGCAATTAATATTTTTAAGGTGTATTTCCTCAGTATCTCCTCAGTCTCACGTAATACATCATGCGATATTCTCCCATTTTATAAGATTTGTTACATCGAAGTCAAAACTAGGAGTACGGTACATAATGATCGAAAGTAGGTTACCCGCTTTACACAAAAGTCTTCAATCAAAGCAAAAAATCCTTTTAACACTAGAAAGACCACATGCGTCAATTGACGCATTTATTTTTTTTTGCCTATAAGTCTAACCCTTTAGGCCTTCATACCTCATCTTTCGTGACTTTTAATATTTCAATGGCATCTATATTCATGGTCAATTTCATCTTTTCACCTGATACAGAAAACCTATGAGAGAGACCACTACCCTAAAGGACCAGGTGCGTCAAATGACGCATGTACAATATATGGCTCTATTTTATTTGTTTGTTCATTTCGTCAATATATTCCTGTCTAATAACCATTTCTTTCCCATTTCAGATAAATAAATATACAGGGTGGGCCGTAAGTTTCCATACATAGGAAAAATAAACATTTTTTTATGGACAACCATTTTTATTTATATAATATGCTCTACATGGTTGCCATTGTTTTGAAAACACATTTCAATACGTGTTCCCCACTGTTGATGAACACGCATTAGCACAGTTGACGTTATGCTTGTAATGGCGTTGGTGATACGTTCCTTTAGATGATTTATGTCTCGTATCTTTTCCTGATACACCATGGCCTTCAAGTGCCCCCAAAGATAGAAATCAAGGGGGGTGAGATCTGGGGATCTGGGAGGCCACTCCACAGGACCACGCCGACCAATCCAAGCATCCGGAAACTACTGCTGATCCAAATACCGACGCACGTGAAGACCATAATGAGGTGGAGCTCCATCTTGCTGGAAGTAAACTGGGAAGTTACCTTCCTCGTTTAGCAGGGATGGGAAAATCCTTCTTGCAACATGTTAAGATACCTTTCGGCATTAAGATTTCCACTGACAAAAATTGGTCCAATAATTCTGTCACCCCATATCCCGGCCCACACCATCACTTTACCGGCACCTTGCATCTTCGTCGGACTCAGCCAGTTAGGGTTAGCATTACTCCAATAACGTATGTTTTGCCGATTAACCTCTCCATTGACGTAAAAATTTGCTTCATCAGTAAACAAGATCTTAGTTGAAAAGTTTGCATCCTCGTTCACTTTGGTTAATGCCCATTCACAGAATTCCATCCGTCTATCCGGGTCGTCTTCACTCAAATGCTGTGCCATATGCAATTTGTATGGATGCCATTTGTTTGCTTTCAAAATGCGCTGATACTCGATCTGCTGACACCACTTTCTGCAGACAACCGTCGTGTACTTTTTCTGGGACTCCGTGTAAGCGCTGTAAGTATCGTAGCTGTTGTGTCTTCATCGGTGGCTGTACGTCTTGGACCACTTCGCGGTTGATCTGCAACATTTCCAGTTTTCTGAAACTTGTTAATAAGTTTTGCCACAGTGTCGTGTGTGATGTTCGTTCCATGTTGTCTGTTAAAGTTCATTGCAACCATGCGACTGCTTCCCGACCCAGCCATCAGTATGATTTCAATTCGTTGCTCTTTCGTCAAACGCATATTCTTAGGGTATCTGAAACATAAAAACAAACGTTTAAATTTTCCTATGTATGGAAACTTACGGCCCACCCTGTACGTATAAATAATAAATAATAAATAATAATATAATATAGATAAATATAGATAAATATAAATAAATATATAACGCTGTCTCGCAAAGGAGACACTGTAGAGCAGGCATTGGAGCAACTTCAAAATATTCCATCCGATGCCTCTGATTGTGATGCATCAGACAGTGAGTCAGATGATATAGTGAATGCTGCAGTTCAGGCAGCGGCTGAAAGTGATGATGATTATTATTATTCTTCTTTTCCTTCTTCTTCTTCTTCTTCTTCTTCTTCCTCTGAATCTGGCGATGAGGAGCCTACTGTACCTTTACCCACTCATGGCAATCATCGTAGACGAGCCCGTGGGCGAGATAGTCGTGGGCAAAGCCGTGGCCTTCGAAGAGATCAAGGTCGTAGGACACGTCCTGGACGTAGACAAAGTGATAAACCCGCACAAGGTGGCAGTGGAGCAGATGCAGTAGGTGTTGGAGAAGTTATAGGTAAAGATGGATCATCTTGGCGGTGGGCTGCCGCATCGCAGACTGTGCGAGGACGCCTGCAACATCAAACATTGTACGGATTCGTTCTGGTCCTACTGCATATTCCACAACACGTGTCATCAAGGATAGCCCACTTTCATCATTCAGAATTCTCTTTGATGAACCAATGATGAGAAACATCCAAAAGTGTACAAATGCTGAAGGCCAACGAGCTACAGGTGATCCCAACTGGTCTGTGACATTAGATGAATTGGATAAGTTCATTGGTCTTGTCATCGCTCGTGGTGTCATTGGTGGACGTAACTTACCCATCAAGAGTATGCGGAATGGCTCCTGGGGATGTCCTATATTCAACACAAAACTATGCCACGCAATCGATTCTTGGAAATCATGAAATACCTTCGTTTTGATCTGAAAACTGAGAGGCGGCGAAATCTAGCACAAGATAAGTTTTGCTTGGCATCACAGCAATGGTACCCTTTCATTGACAATTGCCAAAAGGCGTTATTCCCCATCAATATGTCACGGTAGATGAGCAGTGTTGCCTTGCAAAGCAACGCTGCAAATTTATCCAATACATGGCGAACAAGCCAGACAAGTTGGCTTGAAGTTTTGGATGGCAGTAGGA
>JAJOZX010009974.1:107500-115000 GCA_023014485.1 Bathynomus jamesi | reverse complement strand
CAGGATTCTTCCAGTCTTCCAGACTCTGGAACCAGAACCAACACCCAGTTGACCGGCGTGTCACGACTTCGAGTTCGTCACATCCACCCGTGAACCGGTGCGTTACGACTCCAAGTTCTTCACGCCTACTTTCATCTAGGAACAAGTGGCCAGCCAGACACGTCTTCAGGACACACCTCAAAAGGATTTCGCCATAGGAATCTTGTTAAGTACAAAACTCTTTTTTAAAATAATTTCTAAACATTTGAAAAGTAATTATTATTAACAATTAATATTTAGTATTGAGCCAGAATTAACAAAAAACACAGTGAACACTACAGACACCAGTGATACACTCTTGTTATTGAAAACAGTATTGTCACAGTTATTTTCAGTTATTTTTACTATTCTAGTTAGTATATTATAATTTTATTTAATGTACCAAACATAGTATTACCATACCATCACGTACATTTGAGTGAAATTTTGTTTACATTTTTATTTTTGTTTGCAATCTTTTCAAATTTTCCCCGAGTTAGGCAAATTGTTGTGCATTATTTTTTTTAGATAGTGTAGTTAGGAAAACCCCTTAAGTGATCATTCCATGAATTAAGATCGGTCAAGCAGACCTAATTAGAACATTAATAAGTACCTTCACATATGAGCGATTCAGACGGTGCGCTTTCTGACATCGAAGAATTACCTACACCCATTTTTCCACCTACCCCGCGCCCTTCAAACATTTCCAAACACACAAGTCAGTATGTCTCAGTCTCAAACCCCCGCCCCAGCATATATTAACTTAGGCAGATTAGTAAATCTTCCTCATACTGTTTTAATTTTTAAGGGGACCATAGATAATCGTTTTGTTGAACCGCGCGTAAGACCTTGGGTTGAGTCTTTAGAGCAACATTTCTTACGCGAGAATATTACCGATGATGATATAAAAATCAGAGAAGCAAAAAGATTTATTGACCCTAAAGAGGGAAATGCCCATGACACAGTCACTTACGTCCCATCAATTAGCGAAGCTATAACATGGGACGATTTTAAACAAAACCTATTAGAATTTTTTAAAGAAATAACCCTTGCACAACCCTTAGCCACATTAGAAGCAGTCTTCCAAGTTAAATGGAAGAAAGAGGAACACGAGGATTTAAACAATTTTATTACACGTACACACAAACTTGTAGGAGAAGCCCTCCGGGCCGCAGAAAATGCATGTGGCATAACTTTTACTTCGAAACAAAGAAATTAATAGTAGCCACAACCATTTACCAAAACTTACCCGGAGCGCCTAAAAAAAAGTTTCAGGAGTTTTTAAATGTTGACAAACCTGTCAGTGTAGCCATAAACAAAACACGGGAACATCACCCCGATTTAGCAAACCAAACCTACCGAAAGGGTAGAGAAACCCCTGTACAGTATATTCAGCAGCAGCCACAACACCAATACCAACAGCAACAACAACAACAATATAAACCAAGGCAAATACAGGGAACACCCCAGAAACAAGCCCCCAAACCCAGAATACACGCCCTCCTCCACAGTGTTTTAACTGTGATAGTTTCGGGCATATGATAAGTCAATGTAATTACCCCTCGTATTGCTCCCACTGTCACGAACATGGTCATCGCCGTGGCGATCGCCAAAAGTGTGCTGATAAAGCCCCTGCAGGGTATAGACCCCACTTTCAGAAACAAACCAACCACGTCCCCAAAACGTATCCCAAAAGTCAACCAATCCCCAGAAACCAGTCCATTCCCAGCCTCAGTCGAACTACCAACCCAATAAATCACGACCACAGGGTCACCCACACTCTTACCCCATGTATAAACCCCAATACAACCAGCAAGGTCAACTAGTTCGGTACGTAGAAGTACCCGGGGAGGAATCATTTTCCCCAGAGAACAGTTTTCAAGAACACCCTTCAGCGTATGATATCCCCGTAGAATATGATCCAGGTCCTCCCATAGAAGACCATGTGATCCCTTTTTTAGACCCTACATTGGAGGCAGCAGTTCAACCTCCTCCCTCCTAAATTACAGTAGTAAGCCCAGATACGCACACAAACTCCCCATCAGGATAATAGGTGCGGACTTCTTAGATTTAATAATAAATTGTAGTACGGATAACCAAGATTTAACTGCTCTCCTAGATACAGGAGCACACGCAACGTTAATTAAGAAACAATGCGTAGATGAATTACTAGAGAGTACCAATTATAAATATGAACTTAAGGCACCATCCTGCCAACTTAGAGGAGTTACGGGCACACCCATACCCACATATGGAGAAATTGAGTTATATTTAGAAATTGGAAACGCGGTATACCCCGCGAAATGTTGTATAGTGGACACAGTCGCCACCTTTCAGACAGACATCCTACTAGGGATGGATTTTTTTAACCGGAATCAATGGGAGATTTACCCAGCCGGAAAGTTAGTAAAGTGTCGAAATAGGACACACCATCTCCGCGAGGATGACAGACAACTTAATGCTAATAGACTTAGCTCAGTTCAGATTTCCGAAATAAATAGGAAACCCCCTCTACTTGATAGCAGATCAAGTCGGCCGGTTGCATCCAGAGGGACAACCGCTCCAGAAATCAGACCCCAGGGTAATCAGCTTCCAGTCATCAGCCAGCCAGCTTCCAGTCAGTCAGCCAGCCAGCTTCCAGTCAGTCAGCCAGCCAGCTTCCAGTCAGTCAGCCAGCCAGCTTCCAGTCAGTCAGCCAGCCAGCTTCCAGTCAGTCAGCCAGCCAGCTTCCAGTCAGTCAGCCAGCCAGCTTCCAGTCAGTCAGCCAGCCAGCTTCCAGTCAGTCAGCCAGCCAGTCAGTCAGTCAGTCAGCCAGCTTCCAGTCAGTCAGCCAGCCAGCTTCCAGTCAGTCAGCCAGCCAGTTTCCAGTCAGTCAGCCAGTTTCCAGTCAGTCAGCCAGTTTCCAGTCAGTCAGTCAGTTTCCAGTCAGCCAGCTTCAGTTCAGCCAATAAGGCAAATTTTAGTCGCCGAACCAGAATCAGATTCACAATTTTTCATATGCCCTACCGAGCATATAACAGTAGCACCTTATGAGAAGATTTGTTTCCTAGCAAAAGTAGTTAACAGTCAAGGAAAATTATTAGAGTCAGAGCGTACTCTGATTACAGAGAAAAGTAATTTCAAAAGAGATGTTCTTATTGCCCAAGTCCTTAGTCAGAGTCAGAATTCAGCTATCCCTGTTGTTTGTTTAAACAAAGGAGAAAGATCTATAGAATTAACTTCAAATCAGAAAATAGGAACTGTTTCCACAGTAGAAATAGATTCAGATTTCCCCATCAGTACGATAAATCGTGTTTCCAGTTCCTTAGAATTAAAGCCTTCAATATTAAAAGAAGAATATAAGAAATGTCTGAAGCACTCCCTTCAGGAGTCACCAGCTTTACAGGATCCCAAACTAATGGAATCACTTCTCGATTTCCTGATAAGAAATAAAGATGTGATTGCCCTAACCGGAGATCCTCTGGGCCGAACTAATTTGGTCCCTTTTGAAATCAAGTTGGAACCCAATTCCAAACCCATTTTCATTCCTCCCTATCGGGTTCCACATTCTCAGTTAGTCACTATTGAGGAACACATCAAGGACATGTTGGAGCAGGATGTCATTCAGCCTTCAGCTAGTCCCTGGTCCGCTCCTATGATTCTCGTCTCCAAAAAGGACGGAACATCTCGCCCTTGTATAGATTTTAGACGCCTGAATAACATTACCATCCCAGACCGTTTCCCGATTCCAAACATGCAGGAAACAATTCTGAACGTAGGGAAAGCGAACTTTTTTTCATCCCTCGATTTAGCATCAGGTTATTGGCAAATGGAGGTCAGTCCCGAATCTCGGGCAGTGACTGCTTTCTCCACTAACCGAGGCCATTACGAATTCCAGGTTTTACCTTTCGGAGTCCGAAATGGGCCTGCTAATTTCTCTAGGTTGATGAATATAGTCCTTTCCGACCTATTAGGTGTCGAAGCTCTCGTGTATCTTGACGATATTATCGTCTATAGTTCGGACATAAAAACACACTTTCAACGCCTTCATAATGTGCTATCACATTTGAGAAAAGCACACCTTAAACTGAAGCTTGCAAAGTGCAATTTTTTACAAGAATCCCTGGTATACCTAGGATTCCTACTCTCGTCCACAGGAATTAAACCTGATCCAGCCAAACTCGAAGCCCTGGAAAGTACCCTGTACCCAAGACCATCGACGACGCCCGTGCATTTATTGGTTTTGTCGGATTCTATCGGAACTTTATCCCCCAATTTTCGAATATTGCTAAACCATTACTAATTTGTTCCAGAAAAATTCGAAATTTAACTGGGAATCCGATCACCAACATGCCTTTGAAACTTTAATTAATAAACTAACCTGTCATCCCATTTTACAATATCCTGATTACACAAGACCCTTCATCATAGCCACAGATGCTTCCTCCTATGGACTAGGAGCCGTCCTGTTACAGGACGTAGACGGTGTGGAATTACCCATTGCTTATGCCAGTCAACTTCTCTCTGCACCTCAACGGAATTATTCCACTACGGACCGAGAGGCCCTAGCGGTATATTGGGCTTTGAAAAAATTCCGAAATATCGTCTATGGCTACGATGTAACCATCAAGACTGATCATAAGCCACTCACGTACCTCTTCAAGGACAAGCTACTTGAAGGACGATTGAGTAGATGGGCTCTGTTGATTCAGGATTTTGCAGCGAAAATCGTATACAAACCGGGAAAACTGCAAGTTATTCCAGACGGATTGTCGAGACTCAAGCCCGACGCCCGAGTGAATAAAATAGGACTTCTTCCTGTGTTCGACTACGAGTGTCTGCAATACTCCCAACAACAGGACAAACAACCCAAAACCTTCGGGCGCGCCTGGAACAAAAGGAACCATCGAAGGTAAAAGAACAGTATAACCTCAAAGATGGGCTCGTACATTTCAGGAACGAAGATGGAAACGACCTCGTGGAGATACCAAAGGATCTCGTTGATATAGCCATTGGACTTTGTCACGACTCACCTTTTTATGGACACATGGGCCGGATCGCACCATCAAAAGTCTTTTGGAGCGATACCATTTTCCCGAGATGAACAGAACGGTACATGAATACATCGCCGAATGTCCGTCGTGTTTAAAGCATAAGGGCAACGTACCATCCACCGCTCCAATGCATAAATATCCAGTATGCCAGAGGCCTGGCAAAGAACTGGAATGGATATACTGGGACCATTTCCCAAAACATCAAAGGGAAATCAGTACATCATTGTGTTTACGGACCACTTCTCGCGTTACAGCGAAGTAGCCGCCATTCCAGATCAGACCTCGGAAACTGTGGCAAGAGCCCTAGTGGAACGCGTCATCCAAAACCATACCACTCCTTCCATCCTAATCTCGGATAACGCCCGTAGTTTCACTTCCAAACTGTTCGAGTCACTTTGTAACATGTGTAGAATTAAAAATACACACATTGTGGCATACCACCCGCAGGCAAACGGCTTAGTGGAAAGACACAATCGAAAGATCTTGGAAGCCCTGCGCCACGTTGTCGATGCATCCTCGTACATGGGATGATTCCCTTCCCATGGTACAAACAGCCATCAACAATGGCTATAATGTGTCCATCGGGGACACCCCTCATTTCGTTCTATATCACTACGACAAGCGTCTACCTTTTGATTTGCCCGACCAAACCGACCCGGCAGTCCTAACATCTTCCGAAATGGCAGAAGCAAATCAGCAACTAGCTGAACGATCTTTCAAGATTTTTGACATAATCCGCTACGCCCTCGACCAACGAAACCAACAGATGGAGCAAGAACAACATAGGCGTCATCCCCGTCAACGGACTATAATCGTTGGTATGCGATGTTATCTGAAGAGCGTGAAACCGCCAGGGGCTCATCGAAAATTATACCCGAAATGGGATGGCCCATATAGGATTATGAAAGACCTCGGAAAAAATCGTTATGAAATCCTCGACCTCCGGGATCATTCCAAACTAAAGATCATTCACGCTGACAATTTGAAGATAGCTTCCGAGCAACACCTTCCCAAAAAACAGCTGCCAGGCGTTCGAGCCGCCTATCCTTCAAAAGGTCAAGATATTAACAAATCGGGCAGGGATAAAAAAACTGAAGTAGTCACCGCGGGAACCGCTACCCATGACGAAGATTGGTACCTCGTAATACCACCATTACTCGAGGCAATCTCGAACAAGAGGAGGCCCCAGAGCCAAGCGTCCCATCGGACCCAGACCCTGGAGAAACCCCTTCGAGAGAATCACTCAGTGGAACTCCACCATCTCCTCCAACTCCACCATCTCCTCTGTCACCACCCTCGCCGATTGATGATCGACGCACGGACCCGACATACCGCCCGCAAATGCATCACCCACGTGAACTAGAACCTTCACATAAGAAACGAACCCGCTCAGAATCCGAGCTCAACGGTCGACCCCCATTACCACCAAAACGAGGCCGACCCCTTCGCCCACCAACACAAGTATCCACACAACTACCCCCAGCTCCGTATAACTTAAGGCGTAGAAATGAATAAAATTGTCCCCCTTATAATTTTCCAAATTATTTACTCTTGTAGACCTAGCATTAAAATTTCTACCGGAGTTGTTATAGAAAAACTTGCAGAAGGTAAATTTTTGAAAGGGCATGCAGACCTTTATATAAATTTGCAACCCCCTGCTAGAATTAAAATCAATCTCCTTCAGATACAAACCCAATTAGAAACGTTTGAAAGTAAAGTCCAAAATTCTTTCCAAGGAAAAGATCAGATTAGTCGCGTTCTGTTAGAAAATACCCTCGAAAATATTCAAACTACAGCACGCGCCCTATCAGAAATATTAGCCTTACCATGGATACAAACTGAAACCAAAAATTCCGAAAACTTTAACCAAAAAGTAAAAGGGGACTGATAGATATAGGAGGGAAACTGTTCAAAGGTTTATTCGGATTAGCAACCGAAGAAGATATTAAAAGAGTTGAACTTAAATTGAATCTCTTCGCTCGGAATCGACAATATAATGGACACATGTTAGAACAGACTATTAGGTCATTACACGAAAACAATCGCTTCCTTCACTCCCTTTCGGACAGATTCACATACCTTGAATCCATGTTAGCTCAATACAAAGAACACAAACGATATCTAGAATTAATAGAAATAATGAACATACAAGTAACCCTAATCGATAAATACTTACAACGAATAACTACGATTCATTCCAAGGTTTTGCGTGCAACCCAGCTAGCCCATGGAAAAATCACTCTTTCCACCCTAATACCATGGGAAATACTCCAGTCCTTGATTCACACCGCCCAGTCACAATTAAAATTATCACCCATATTCCCACTCAACCACACTAATTACCCTCAATTTCTAGAATACACCTGGACTGTACATGGACCACGCCCCTACACATACCTCATAATTATACCATTTTTCGATTTCCTCACTTATGACGTATATAGATTTC
>JAJOZX010009974.1:100000-102500 GCA_023014485.1 Bathynomus jamesi | reverse complement strand
CCGACTGGTGATCCCATCCCTACCCCATCAATTTGTTGGTAAACCTTATTGTTGAAAGTGAAATAGCATTGTTTGAAGACCAATTCTAAAAGTTCCTTCAAATGAGACAATGAAAAACCATGAAAATTATCAACTGAGCTAAAAACCCTATCTAAAATAATGGCAATAGTTTCAGATACAGGTACATTTGTGAAAAGTGACTTTACATCAAAACTGACAAAAAACTTTTTGAATCGAAGTTTTTACCAAGGAGGTCTTTTTGGAATTCAAACGAGTTATTTATAGTGTAAGCATTTTTCGCAAAGGGGCACAGGAGACGAACAACAAATTTTGCCAATTGAAAGGTGGGTAAGTTATACGAAGCTAAAATAGGACGGAGAGGTGTTCCAGCTTTATGGATTTTAGGCAGACAGTATAATTGAGCAAGATTAGCACCAGATGCGAACAACTGAGTAAGTATCATTTTTTATTATCTTTAAGGACTTTAGTCGTGACAGAAATCTATTAACCTGGTCTTCTAACCTTACAATGACTTTATTTACAGGTTCTAGAATTTGTTTGAATTTAGTAAGATCACTTAGGATTTCATTAGTTTTGTTTATGTAGTCCGATTTATTCAAAATAACCACTCCGTTACCCTTGTCTGGTCTAGTCACAACAATCTCCTGGTTCTTTGCCAAATTCTTAATACACTGCAAATCACTCTTCCTAAATATGAAAGATTGAAATTTAAGATTTCTAAGTTTAAGAAAAAATTCTTGAGTTAAATTTGAGAACTGACATTTGAAATTATTGAAATCCCCCATGGGGAACATTTTTCAAGCCATTGAAAAAATTTTCAAAGTAAAGAAAAAACGAAGGCTTATATATTTGAAACAACGGAAGCTTAAATTGCAAACCAAGTGACAGTAAAAACTTTTCCCGAGGGGAGAGTGTGTAACTAGAAAGATTCGAAATTACCTTCTCTGAATTGAAAAAAATTTGGTGAATTCATTCCCAAAGCCTTTAACTTACGTTCATGTGTTTCCAAGATGGTAGAGTGAAATTTTTCTAGTTCACGTTGTACAAGAGAAATTATTAATAAATAGTCCAACAACGACAAGGTATTTTTAAGAGTAGTTATATAATGCCCAAGAGACTTGTTATGCGAATCTGATATTTTGATTTTATAATTAATTTCATTATTTAATAAATATTCCAGGGACGATTGATAAAATTCAGAGTCATATAGATTATCACGGTAGAGTTTGAAGTAAACAAATTTCGGGAAAATCCTGCAAGTCCGACACATTTCAAGAAAATAACAGTCCAGTTTTGACTTGAGAAACTTTCGTGAAGTCTTCCAAACATGGCGATAAGCCCTGAGGCCATCTTGTCCATACCTTGAATATATATAGTCATGCGGGTTGCTTCTACAGAGCTTCAATTTAATCATACTTTACTAATAATAGTTTTCCTGTTCAATATGTAGACAAACTAATTAGATCCTTCTTAAATAATGTTTATAGCCCTCAACTTCCATGTATTACAGTGCCGAAGGATATAAAATATTTCTTGGTACCTGAAATGGGTCCTTTGAATAAGGAATTTAAGCTTAAATTTACAAAATTGTTAAGGAAATTTTTTTATCATACTGATTTCCGCATCATATTTATTAATAAAACGTCTTTAGGTAGCTTTTTCTCAGCGAAGGATCGAACCCCTGACTCGTTGCGTAGCGGTGTTGTATATTTATTTACCTGCCCCAGGTGTCTCCTTGGGAATTACATCGGCAGCACTGTTCGCTCTCTCAGGGCTAGATTTCATTCGCATATGGGAATAAGTGGCCGAACATGTAAAATTTTAAAAACTAAAGAAGCCTCGAGTATTCGTGAACACAGCATTAAATGTAAAATTGATGTCACTTTAGACAATTTTAAAATTCTTGGTTGTAATACTTGTCCCAACTCACTAAGAATTTTAGAATCGCTGTTCATTAAAGCATTGTCCCCTAGTCTGAATGTTGACCATCGGCCGTCCCTCTCAATTTGCTATGATCCCTCCTCCTTCCCCAATTCCTTATAATCCCTCCTTCCCCAATCGCCCTCGCCATCTCTCGTGTTTCCCGTTCTTTGTCTCTGCTCAAATTAGTCAGCCTCGGATACTGCAGTGTAAGGTAGATAGTTCCATTGTTCCAGTGTACTATTGGTAATTTTTCCAGTGTATTAATTTCACATTTACTACATGTATTTAAAATAACTTCTTAATTTTTATATGTAAATCTGTATAACTTAGAATTTAACCCTCTTTTCTCAGTCTTTTAAAATTTGTCTTTACGAATAGGTTATAGAAATTTTCTGTTTTGTTTTTCATTCAATATTGATTTTAATTTCACATTGTTATTAAACAGCCTGAAGATGAGCGTATTGCTCGAAACGTTGCGCATTAAAGAAGACTTTTCATGGCATTTACATTTCTCCTTGTCATTGGATTTCTCCTAAATATTATATATATATATACA
>JAJOZX010009974.1:0-97500 GCA_023014485.1 Bathynomus jamesi | reverse complement strand
TGAACAGCTGGGTTTTGCTGCGCGCCGGCTGCCGTCGGGTTTCGAACCCGGGGCCGATGGACTCGTAGTCAGCGACGCTAACCACTACACCACCGAGGCGCATGCAAAATTCAGCTGAATACCCTTTTTTTAAGTATTGATTATAAAGAACCCGTTTTTACGGTTCTTAGAGACTGTAATGAGTGTAAAAAAGCCGGGGTAACTCGGGATGAAACCATGCGTACCGCCTGACTGGGAATGCAGGGTATTACAGTACAGAAGTAACACTAGGACCGGGCCAGTATGGTGAGGTCGAGGATGTTGCGAGAGATTTAAACGCAAGTTTAAAAAGCTCAAATGTTACGGACGATTTAGTATACGAAATCGTAAACAATGATCCCCATGCATGTACTGTGGCCCTAAAATCGCAGGCTAACAGAAATATTAAAGACCAAAGAGTTCAAAATTATGACCGATGGACGATATCGATCAGTCATCCAAACAGATACATTTCACGAGGCACAACATGACTTGTCCAGCCTAATGTACCAGTTGAAATTGGAGAAAATGGTTGATGGCCATAAACCCCGACATGTGCTATATTTACAGCAATATAGTGGAGCACCAGTTTGTTGGGGATACCCAGGCACGCCTGCTGCGCATAGCGCACATCCCCAATTATAGAGGAAAGAGTTTGAGTAGGCCTATCACATATGACAGGCCCCATTATGTGAATGTCGCAGCTAATCTAATAACCAATATCTTAATATATATAAAAACAATTGGGGGAAAAATTTCCCATTCGGTAAATGGGAGCTTAACATTGAAGCTGCACTTTCGACGCACTGAGTTATAATGGACAAAGCCTTTCACAGTCTATCGAGGTGATATACCAGCATGGTAGTGGGTTGGATCCATTTTTTCAACCATACTACGTACGGCTGTCCCCTTGCTGAAGAGGGGTGCCAGATATCTCGGGAAGAAAGCGCTACAATCAGGTCTTAACACGGCAGAAGACAATGGCTGGGGCTAAACCTAAAGCTCTAAAAAAAACACTTAAAGCGTACACGGGACGAAATCAACAAAGCTAAAAATGCGTGGTGATGGGAAGAAGAGGGCTGTCCGGAAGGGACTACCACGTGTGGCGTTAAACGTAAAAGGATATCAAAAAAGAAGTGTTCTAAGCGAATGAAACCTATGGTTGACCATTTTTTTGACTGATATAAGCTAAGGACATTGATCTCATGAATCATAGTTTGTTTACTACTTGTCGAGACACTATTTCTAACTCATGGCACGCTTCATCCATCCGTGCAGTTCACAATGTTGTAAATCGGAGCTGTCCCTCTTTGACATGTCCCCAACACAAGTTTCTATTGAACACAGCGACTTTATTACAATTAACCCTTTAAACACAATTAGTTTTCAGAGTGCCCCTATAGAATTCGTGACACCCAGCTCAGGCCCTTACTTTTTTGACCCAAGCTGTGTGCACATGTACGCCAAACTACGTATAGCCCATTCTGATGGAACGGACTGCGATGACAAATATGCTGTATACCCTGAAACAAACTTTCTGCACTCCTTATTCAACCAGTGTGACGTATATTTAAATCAGATTAACATATCGGCAGGAACGGGATACTATCACCTACGAGCCTATCTGGAAAATGTGCTGAACTTTTCCAAAGAAGCGAAGGATACTTTTTTAAGTGCCGATGGCTATTATCAAGCTAAAGACGATAGTAGTATAAAGGACAAATTTTAAAATTCTAAAAAGATGTTTTGGACGCCTGCATAGACTTCACATCCCAGAAGTTGCTCGTGAATGGGGTGGATATGAAAATAAAGCTCACCCGCACTGAATCCTGAGATGTTTAAATCTGGAAACTCATCAAGAGGGAGCAAAACCCGTTGTGATTCACATTATGGAGACATACCTCCGCGCACGGCGAGTGAAACTGAGTTCACCAAAACAAATAGAAATTGAGAAAAATTTACTACATACCACAATAAAATACCCAATTAACAGAGTACAGATCAAACTATACACGGTGCCAGCAGGGTTGGCATCGAAACAAAACATCGCCCTGGGAAATCTACCTAAAAGGATATTAAATGGAATGCAGGAACACAGTTCGGTGAATGGAAAATATAAAAAGAATGCCTTTAAATCAGGGTTGGCAAAAACCTAGCAAAAAACAAAAAAAAACAGCAAAAACCCAACTACCCAGCAAAAACCAGTTGGGTTTTTGCCAACCCTGCTTTAAATTCGAGAATTTGCCATGGAGAACGAGAGCGAGTCCTGTCTGCCTCTCCGCCTTCCTCAACGTTTAGTGAAGCTAGTCGTTGTAGTTGAAAAAAGACGTTTGCAGACCGTGCAGACACGCTTTTAGGACAAATTAAACGATAAATACGTGTTTCTCAACTCAATTATTACTTTGAGTAGGAGACAAGGAGTGGTTTTCAAGGAAGTGCCTCTTAACGACGTTGCGTTGGGTATTCGTTTGCATAATGGTTTACGTCAAGCAAATTCTCTAGATTTTCTTACATTAACAATTAGCATGATATTCTTACACTGGAATAATTTACAGGACAGAGCAAATTCGTGATATATATACAGGAGGCCAACACGCAGGTCCTAATTATTCTGTCCATTTCTAGAGTACCCGAGTAAAATTTATTATATATATACTGGTCAAAAAAAGAAACGCAATTAGCTTGCATATGGTGTAAAATTTAAGTTGTTAGTGGTATTATCACAGTTTCAAGATTATGGTTAAATGTTTGTTCAAATCTTTTAAAGCCACTTAGTGCATGTTTTTAAACCTGACTAATCCCGGCTAAGACGCCATTTTGTTACAAACAATAAACAGAGATTAAATTGAATGTATTCTTTATGAAGGCATGCATTTTTTCTTTGACTTCACAGAATACACACTGCCCGTTGAGAAAACCAAACTTTTTCCCGCGATTGAGGCATGCCACGACTCTCAGAAGTCAACAGAGGTCGTGCCTTGGGCATGTTGGATGCAGGCATGTCTGCTGTCCAAGTTGCACAACGAATGCATGTGCATCCCAGCACAATCTCTAGGCTTGTTAGACGGTACAATGCCACAGGAAGTGTTCAGGACCTGCCAAGACGTGGGCGACCTCGTGTGACGACCCAACGCCAGGATCGCCACATTGTACTGCAGCACCTGCGTCATCGGCAGCGGAATGCTCGTCAGACAGCCAGAGACACCTGGTATCCACAACAACAGAATTAGTGACCAGACCGTCAGAAACCGACTCCGTAATGCAGGACTCCGATCCCGCAGGCCCTACAGAGGTCCTTTTCTCACTGATGCAAGAAGGCAACGACGCCTGAAATGGGCCTATCAGCACCGTGACCTATCGTGGGCCTATCAGCTCTGACTGCCCAGCGCTACAGGGATGAGATTCTTCACCCACATGTTCTTCCATTCATGAGGCAACATCCAGAATTGGTGCTCCTGCAACAGGACAATGCCAGACCTCATGCAGCCAGGAGAGTGCAGGCGTACCTGCAGGGACAACAGGTGCAGACCTTACCATGGCCAGCCTTCAGCCCAGACATGTCACCGATAGAGCACGCATGGGATGAACTTGAACGGCGAGTTCGCAGACGTCAGCATCAGCCGCAGAACATCAGGGAACTGACCAATGCAATTATTGAAGAGTGGAGGGCCATCCCTGTTGCTTTCCTGCAGAGACTGTTGAGGTCGATGAGGGCCAGACTCCAAGCCTGCATTGTGGCTAGGGGTGGCCATACGCGTTATTGACTGTTTGTTATGTTAAAGAATCATTTACTATATACTGAGTCCTCATGTTTATTAATAAATCTCAAAACTTGCGTTTCTTTTTTTGACCAGTATATATATATATATATATATATATATATATATATATATATATATATATACTATCGCAATCACCTCATTCAATTAGTATTTAACTCATGCAGATTCCGAGTTAATTTGTATGTCAGAAAAGCAGTCTTTGTATTATTAAAAAAAAACGATTTTCAAGAGCATACAAAAACACCGTTCTATACATTTCAATGAGTCTACTTAGATAAGGTATTTAAAAGCAGAAATACAAATATACAATATTTTCAAATCGAGGAGGGTTCCTCAACTATTACTACTACTACTAACTACTGTTTGGGGTTGTTTAGCCTCCTCCGCAACATCTTAAACCATAGGACGGAGGACGTTACCTGAACCACCACCCTACCGAGAGAGACCCAGAGAAACTCCTTAATTGCTGGAATCTGTAGTACGAGCAAAGACTCGAACGCAGGACACTTTACTTTGCACTAGTGTGACTAGACTAACTCTGGCGGCCCAATACCCAGCGAAGGACTATCATTAAGAGATCAACTTGTACAGCCCGTTGTGCATAAATAGTCACTAGTATTATCTGCTAATCCTGTCTGATCATCCATAAAACATCGGACATCCGGCATTCTGCGAACATATCATATTAATCAAATAAACTAACATTCAAAACACATACGTACACATATAAAACCAAGTTGTAATCGAAGCGAGTCAAATGACTCTTACATAAATTGGGACTATAAACGAAGAAAGTCTACATACAGAGTATAAATAAACCTAATTCAAGATCATTTATTGCAAAGAAAAGAGAGCCAATGACATTAAGCCGAGCAGACATTCTAAAAGCACGGACTATCGCGCGCGCAACAGCAGTCAAAATCATGACTGAAGAAAGTGTAATGAAGCCATCCGCAAGGCAGAAATAAAGAGAGAAATTAGTTTTCACACATTATACACAACGTAAACAAATTTTCTTTTCTCCAAGCCACATAATCATACAGGGGTTGTTATTGTAAATTTATCTCCTAAAAACAATATAACAATCCAGTTATACAAATAAAAGTTCGGGGTTGTTCAACTCTAATATCTAAATCATGTAACAGAGGGGACCTACCGCTTCACGTGGGATCCGAACCATTTACGAGTCACTACATCATTTGAACGCGGAAGACAGCCACCTATGCGATTACTAAACAGACTAAACGTCGTTTCGTCCCATTGGTATAACTGGAAGCGGTGTTACGACATGGTCACGACATATACGACACTTCCTATACACATATAATGAATGAACCTGAAAAACTGAATTAAGTACTCATTTTCTTTAAAATTCTTCTGTAACTAATACTAAAGTATAAAAAATTATGATCCTAGTTGACAAAGGTGCATTAAGAACAAAATAAAAAGCCAAATTACCAAAGCGACATAAATGCCCCTCCAGAGACGAAACTTTCGCCAAAAGTTTTCTTCCTGTCGCGAAATTTTTGAAGTACTAGATTGGCAGACTTCATCGTATAATAAAGAAGTTGAATTTAACGACGGGGAAACGTCAACGCATTAACGGAGGATCGAAAGGTGTAAAAAGGAATGTAACGCTACAGGGAGAACCATGCAATGCGGAATTTAGCTTCACATTACTCGAATTAAGGGCGGCTCATTCGCGTGAAAGACGCAAGGGGCTCTAAAAGAAGCATTCAGCCACTTACGACTCTGGTACGTTACCCGTTGACTGATTAACGATTGGACAATGATATTCCTTCCGACAATGCGTTAAATGGCAGATGAGGCTTTGAACACTAGTCAATCAGATCATGCGAGTAACAGAGCCCTCTACCCAGCAATATATAACGGATAAGCATCATGAAAAGAAACTCCTTTACAGGAACTACAAGGGCCACTCAATATATTTTATTTTGCCCCATCTTTTTTTCCTTTAGTTCCGGAAATTTTGTACACTAGTCACTAGCATGGCCGTAACTACCTATGAGGTCACCGAGGTCCGGACCTCGGTAATTATTTCCTAAAAAAAAAAAGAGACTGAACCGTTCTCCGTGTATGAAACGCATATTACCGCTTTTCTTTTGAAAAGAGGGAGCGTCGAGCGTTTTGTGTTTAGCTTGGGTTGTGTTTGTAGATGTCATTTTGGTCTGAATTTTGCTCGTCCCGCCGCGCTCGAAAAAAATCTGGACCTCACTAATTTCTAAACCCTAGTTACGGCCCTGGTCACTAGTAGTAGTTGCATACCTTTTTTAAAAGTTTTTATTTTTCCACACTCCATCCTTTTCTACGGCTTTCCTCCACCTCGAAACAAGGGCCTTTATCCACTGGGTTTATCCTTTATCCACTGGGTTCCGCTGCAGCCACCTCTTAACCTCCTCAACAACCTCATCATCACTCAAACTTTCTTCCACAAATAGCATCCTTCATTGGCTCAAACAAATGGAAGTCTGAAGGTGCCAGATCCGGGCTGTATGGAGGGTGGGGTAACACAGTCAAGCGCATTTTTGTGATGGCCTCTCGTTTGCAAACTGTTGTGTGGTCTTGCGTTATCGTGCAAAAGGACGTCTTCCAGTTTTCTCTCCGGTCGAACTCGCTTTATACGTCTCTGGAATCTCTGTAGGGTAGAAATATCCAGTATGCCTCTAAGTTGATCGTTTGTCCTTTCTTCATAATGTCCATCAGAATCACCCCTTTCATGTCCCAGAAGATGGTGGCCATAACCTTTCCTGCAGAGGGAGCCATTTTGAACTTTTTCTTGCGTGGGGAGTCTGCGTGATGACACTCCATGGATTGGCGTTTTGTTTCAGGTTCAAAGTGGTGTACCAAAGTCTCATCCCCAATCACAATTCGTGAAAGGAAGTCATCCCCTTCTGTCTCATATCGAACCAACGACTCGGAAGCAATTTCTTTTCTTTGGGTTTTATGAGCTTCAGTCAGTTCGCGAGGAACAAACCGTGAACACGCTTTTGAGTATCCCAGTTGCTGAATTATCGTATTCACACTTCCTTCACTAATTCCTAGCTCCAGTGATAGCTCCTTGTATGTGACGCGCCGATTTGATCGAATGATGCTGTTAGCACGTTGCACAGAGAGAGATGTCACAGCCGATGCCGGGCGACCGCTGTGTGGCTCATCATCGAGGCTGGCTCTTCCTCACTCCGCTGATCTCGCACGTTTAGACCAGCGTCCAAACTGTGCTTCGATCAACATCATCATCTCCGTAAACGTTTTGTAGACGTTTGTGAATATTTCCAACTGTTTCCTTCTCTGCGGTTAAGAACTTGATAACAGCTCTCTGTTTACGACGCACATCACTGTCAGACGCCATTTTCGAAACTGCGTTAACCACCGGTTTTATAAAAGGGGGTTTAAAAGCGGTTTTATACAAGGAGGGGAGGTTCAAACTGGAAAAATCCGGTTATGTGAATCGCAGAAAGTTCAAACTTACGGCCCAAAAGCCATTTCAGCCCTATGGCCTATTATTTAGCTAAGAAAAAAGGGTGGGCAAAATATATCGAGTGCCCCTAGTAGAATCCATGCCTTTTCGATAAATAGAACACAGATTGGATAATATTCGTTTTAGCACCACTCCAAACCATTAAAAAATATTAATATATTCTGAATCCTCATTAAAAATTATTAAGGAAAATGACCTTTTCTCGTGCAAATCAAACAAAAAAAAAAAAAAAAAATTAATGAAAATAACGTCATCCTTATGCCATCTAGGACCAGCCAGTGACGCCATAGTTATGAAGTCATCAAGCCCTTTATAAATGGATGACCGCGAAACAAAGGCCTTTTATATTAATTGCGTTTCCTCCTATAAGGATGTGTGATTCGTGTAGCTTAGATTTTGAAGTAGTTTCAGACGTGTTGGCTTAGACGATAGCGAAGCTTTGAAACTTTTTTCTGATCATGGTGCAATTCCTACATCCTTGAAATGTCGAAAGTGAAATAGTGACTATTTTCAGGGAAGATCAGAATATTACCAATAAGGTAAGATCAGGTTAGGTTGTTATTTTTTTTAATATAATGAATTACTTTTTAGGGTAATTTTGATTTGATATGCACGAATTTGACTTCTGTTTTCTGTGTAAATGTACAGTATATTTTTTAGATAATTTTATTTGCTTGTATCTCAAAAACTACATATTTGCACAGAAAACAGAAGTCAAATTCGTGCATAACACATCAAAATTACCGTAAATAGTACTTTCTTGTCTTGCAATCTAGAGTGGTGTTAAAACGAATATTCACCCACAGATTAACTCCGCCTCAAAAAAAACAAATTTATATAAAAAGTAATTCAAGATGAACATACCAAAAATAAGCGAGCATGTTAGTCGTCACTTATGCAAACAAATGGAATAAATTTTAAACTGAAAAACTTGGTGCTATACGCTATTTTCTAAATCTGTTAACCAAGATTATACTCGTAAAGCGTGTTTACATACACTAAGTCACAACGAACAATATCTTGCAGAACAGTTGTGCGCGCATACGTACGCTTATATATGTTACAGTCAATGTCTAAAATCAGGCAAGTTGTAAGTTGACTGAAATTTTAGGCAATATGTCAAATTGATGATACACAAAACCTAACCTAACCTAACCTAACCAAATGAATTTTTTGGCAGCATAATGGGAAATACCAGTGGGCATGCATATGCAGCATTACCAGAAAGGTTAGGTTAGGTTTTGTGTGTATCATCAATCTGACTCATTGCCTAAAATTTCAGTCAATTTACAAATTGCCTGATTTTAGACTGACTAACATATATACCTGCGCCGTCTATATTCATGTGCGCGCGCGAGCGAGCGATCGGGTGCGTGCGGTGTATGAAAGCGTGAAAAGCGGCGAGGAAGGTAACGCCTTAAGGACGCTCCTGCGTGCGTGTGCATTCAAACAAGAAAACTTCCGCCTGGTCTCACCAGACAGACGATAGCGCACCCCCTCTGCATCCTGGTGGCCTTAAAGGCTTCAGGAGACAATTTCGTACCCAAACGAATAAGAAAATGTTCTACTTAATTTTTCTTTATTCGAGGTCGTTTTTTTTTAATGTAACGGCTATTTAAGTACCAACTAGTGAAGTTGCGAATTGAAATTTAAGTGTAGGTTCTATTCCTTTTTTTTTTAATCCAGGGATGCTTCATGAACCATTTTTTTTTTTTTTTTTTTTTTTTTACAATTAATGGGCTGATAAGCTATTTGAAATACGACTATATAGGTATACATTTACCACAATTTTTGGTAACACACGTAACTTTGATTCAAGAATAACATGCCATTGCAACTGTAAAACTGCCTGACTGTTGATGAACAAGGAAAAATAACACAAACCTCACTTCGAAGAGCAAGTCGACAAGCGAAGAGCGTTTCCTCAAACCTATACATCTATACGGTCATAACAGGAGGAAAAAAAAATCTGTGTGCACAACTACACTACTTCAAATGCACTGATGAAACTTACAGCCTTACCATACGCTGATCACTCGTAGAAAAACATCGTACTTACTAATACATGATAATTTCGCGCAGTGGCGTAAATTAGTGATCGGAAAGTAAAGCAACCCCAAGATAATTATGTTTCCAAGCTGCGTGACTTTAACATCACCCTATACAACAGCAACATTTTGAAGTTATCCCTCCAATGTATCTGCAACTTAAAACTTTCAAAATCAAATTCCGAAAGTTAAAAAAAAACACCAAATGGTAGTTAACTTTCAAATTTAACTTCATAAAAAGAATTAAACTAAGGTACAAATATAGAGAGAGCAGAACGACTACATAACTAACGAAATACACACACACACTTCCGTTTATCACCTCAAATCATCATGCGGGAGGAGAAATTTCCTTTCTGTCTACTATTCCACGAAATACAGTAATCGGCTTGGATTTATTTCCTCACCTTACCTTACCTTACCCGACCCCAACCTCGCCGAAAAAAGGTAAAATGTGCGTGTGTGTGTATACACATACATATATACACAAATATATATACATATATACACATATATATATATACATATACACAAATATATATATATACATATATATATACATTATATATACATTATATATACATATATATATATATATATATATATATACATATATCCCCGCAAGGGGGTTCTAAGCTCGTGCTATTTGTGCTCGTTTGTACGTGCTTGTTCCTGGAGGTTTCACGTGCGTCCTCCCGGCCCTAGCACCCAAGGATGATGGGGCTCGACCCTGCAGTCCTTGGTCTTTTTCCACTTCGACTGTCCCCTCCACCCTTTCTTTTTCCTCTGTCTTTCCTCTCACTTTTTCTTTGTTTTTCCACCGAGATATGCCCTTTTAAATAGAGGCGAATCGGTTCTTCCCGAACTTAAAAAAAAATTATATATATATATATATATATATATACACAGTGTGTCCGTAAAGTCATGGTGGGATTTTAAATAGCTATATTATTGCAATGAAACATGATGAGATGAAAAAAAGGCAAATTGAAGAACAACTAAAAGAATAACTTTATTTAACGTAGTTCGATATGGGCTCCTCTGGTAGCCCTGCAGACATCTAGGCGGTGATTCAATTCCAGCCACACACGCCCAAGAACATCAGGAGTGACGGATGCGATAGCTTCTGTGATTCGCTCGTGCAAGTGATGAATATCCCTAATGGGTACACTGTACACGCTTTGCTTGACGTAACCCCACAAATAAAAGTCCAAAGGTGTCAGGTCCGGAGAGCGTGGAGGCCATGGCTTCCATCCTCCTCTTCCTATCCATCTCTGTGGAAATTTTTCATTAAGGAATTCTCGAACAACGTTCGCATAGTGCGGAGGAGCACCATCTTGCTGAAAGATGACATTATTGTCAATAAATTGGGGTACTGCAAAATGTTCCAACATAGCGAGGTAGTTGTGTGACGTCACAGTGAGTTCCGCGAAGAACAATGGGCCAATCACTCGATCTCGTGCTAGAGCACACCACACACTAACTTTCGGGCTATTACGCTCATGTTCAACATAGGCATGTGGACAGCCTAGACTAACTACGAGATAAAGGTTAAGCTTAGCCTAGACTAACTACAAGATACAACTTTGAGAGTTCTTAAATTTGGCATTGTTTCATCTCATTATCATGTTTCGTTGCAATAATATAGCTATTTAAAATCCCACCATGACTTTACGGACACACTGTATAATATATATAATGTTATAATGTTTCAGACCAACAAAGACCCTAGGATCCACTCATGGCTGGTCTACCTAACTGTGTTCGTAATCGTGTATTGTGTATGTCCTCCGTGGTGGCGGAGGGGACCTACAATTTTACGTGGGTTCCGAACCACAAGAACAAACTTATTTAAAAACTGCCGGTAAATTGGCAACGACCAATTTTTACGAAACTAAATAATTATAAATTTAAAAATAAATTAATTATCGGTTTAAAACTAGAGATAGAATCTCTCGGTCCAGAGGAGCAAGTCATAATCGACTACTATCCACAAATATGTTACATTCTATATCTATTTATAACGGACATGCAAATATATCAGATCCAAAGAATCCAGTCAATTTCATTACGGTATCCATCAAGTCACGGTCCATATCGATTGCGGACCAAGTCAAAATTTACAACCATATACATATCAATTTAAAAATAATTAATTATCGATTTAAAACTAAAGATAGAATCTCTCGGTCCAGAGGAGCAAGTCATAATAGACTACTATCCACAAATATGTTACATTCTATATCTATTTATAACGGAAATGCAAATATATCATATCCAAAGAATCCAGTCAATTTCATTACGGTATCCATCAAGTCATGGTTCATATCGATTGCGGACCAAGTCAAATTTACAACCATATACATTACAATATATACACTTACGAGGAAAAGTGTAGGTGTGGCTGTAAAGACTGTACAGTAATGTAGAAATGTGTGTGCACCCATTATGGGTCTCCCATTTAAAGGTGTTTGTGGGGCAAGTGAAGATCATGAGTTTTTCAATACCTCACAGTACTATGGGGGGCACCGCTCGGCAGAGGAATCTCTCTAAATGGGGTGTGTAAGGAGAGAGAGTATCCCTAACCCAAGACGCAAGACACACACACACACATATATACACAAATATATATATATACACATATTAATCACACACACACACACACACACTATATATATATATATATATATATATATATATATATATACACACACATACACATATATATATATACACATTTTTCATTTATTCGTGATTTCTCTTCCTCGTGTGCAGAAACGTTCCTTAATATTACGTCGTTTCTATTCATACTTATATATATATACATATACACATATATATATATATATATACATAATATATAGATATAATATATATATATATTACAATATATATAAGATATATAATATATATATACACATATATACATACACAGACATATACATACACACACACATACACATATATATACACACACACACACAATACACACACACACACATATACACACACACACACATATACACACACACACATATACACACACCACACACATATACATATATACACATATATATATATTATATTAAATATATATATATATATATATACACACACACACATATATTGAAGATGTGATCAGTCTTTCCTTGTGAACAGACGTGTTTTATCGAGTGTCAAGTGTTATCAATTGAATAAGTGGTTTTCGTTGGTTTAAAAAAAAAAAAGTGTTCCGTGCATTCTTAACTAAATTACTTCGTGCTACTAATCATTCATTAACGAATATATTTCATTTATTGACGTTATTCAGTACTATATTATTTGATCAAACCAAGGCTACTGCACGTGGCTTGCCTTGTTTGTTTTCAAATCAATCAGAAAACGTGCAGTCATAAGGTTCATTTTTCCGTGCTTCGAGAGGTCAGGTAGTGTGTCGTCAGAAACCGTGTGAAAAAAAGGAAAAAATCGGGTCGAATAGCGGAGATATGTGTTATAAATACTCTTCTTTTACATATCTTTTGTCGGTAGCTTAATTCTATATTAATTTAGTATAAATTTGTTACAAGAACCTGTTTCTGCATTTCAAGAACGCGGTAGGCCTACGTTGTAATTTATTAATTTCCAAACGCTCGTTTTTTTTTGTTTTTTTTGTTGTTCAACTAATTAAAAGCATGGCACCCCCGTCAAGTAGTTGCAGTCGCTGTGAAGGGAAATTTGCTGCTTACGCGTTTACAATGGCTAATAATAATGAAGTTAGTTTGCAGGTGGTGCTCAAGCATGGAAGTGCTGAGGAACGAGTTAGAACGTGAGAGGGAGGCCAGGGTGAGACTTGAAGAAAGCGTGATGCTCCTGACGGCAAAATTAGAATCCCTTGAGACTCCAGTTACGACCCCTCCTGCCTCAGTTTCTACTAATAATATAAATAGTACTAATAGCCCTCTCTCTTCCCCTAGTTCCCAACCCTTTGTTCGAGTGCGAAATGGAGCCCCATTGAGAAAAGCAAAGACCTGTCTACCAGTAATAACAAGCAATAAGTTTTCTGTTTTAGGTTTCGAAGATGCTAATGAACCGGAAATACGACTCGTTGGCGATTCCATTGTTCGAGGGCAGCTCGAGGAATTCTGTGGGAGAAACCCTCGTCGTAGGCGCCGTTACTGCTACCCTGGTGCAAGGGTGGAGGATATAACTAATAGTGTTGACCATTTTACGGACGGTACCACCGAGGACACAACGTATGTTATTCATGTCGGTACTAATAACGTTTTAAATTCTAGATCGGAAGAACTGCTGTCTAGGTACAGTAGTCCAGGCAATTTGTAGTTAGACCTGGGCAAAATTGCTTCAGAAGCTTTCTAAACTGTTTCCAGCTCAGGAACCATTGCCGAATAACATATCCGAAATCCGACAAAATTGGACCCCGGGAACACCCCCAAAAATGAAATTCAAAATGGCGGACTGGATGTTTCCTACGAAAAAAAAAAATATATAATTTACGCTTTTATTTATAGATATACATTTGATGCTTTTTCTTTCAGTTGTAATGTTTTAAATAATTCAACAATATACAACACAACCAGTTATTACGCAAATATAATGTTATATAGCTTTTTACAGATTTTTATAATCAATAATACAACAATTATTTTTTTCCCAGTTTCAAGTTATGTTCATTACAGAAGTAGTGATACCTGGTCACAAACATACAGAAATTAATCCTCTTCATCACTATCATCGGATAGATTACCGGTACTTGGGTTGTTATCGCAACCACTGATTTGGCACTCGCCACAAGCGGCTGAACATGGCATTCCATTACGCTTGCATCCACATCTTGAAGTAGCACATTTCGTCTTGCAGGAGCAGCGGATCATGTTGAGTAGATAATTTGGAGCTGGTGGCTTGTGGCAGGCTGTAGGGTAGTAGGAATTACTCTTTACATACCAACCCCACTGTTCTGCATCGATCTTCTCTTCTGTAGACTTCCAGATTAGTATTTGAAAGTATGTGCGAAAGCTGTGGTACTTTGTGGACGCATCGGTAGGTGGCAAACGTTCGGGTGTAACAAAAGATTTAGCTGTAGCTACCTTTTCAACTAACATTCGATGACGTAGTGCGTTAGTAGATTCAAGTGTTTTGCAGCCATACAACAGAAGCATTGCCTTTCTTCCAGCGGCTTCAATGTCAGAGTGTTGGCAACAATCAGAACAGAATGTATTTGCAACTGAACGGAGTTCAGCCACCTTCATCAGTGTGTCGAATGCTTTGGCTTTACCGATCGAAAAAATTCTGGATGTGCTATCACAGCCCGTGAAAGCATGCACAAACAGGAGATACTTGCAGATGTCATTGCCTAACAATGATTGAATGCTGAGAATATCATACACAGGATTAGGAGATGGTCCCCGTCTTATATCGCTGCGATAGTACAACTTGAAACCACTGTCCTTGGCATGGTACAGAAGGAGAATCAGCAAGTCGGTGTCTTCCCCTATTACTGTTGTAGTTGCATTTTCTGATGAGGAAACTGCTGCACGAACGATGTCCACATCAGCATCCCCATCTGCGTTGTGAACAGTACACCCGTGCTTCTTCAACATCTCACCTACGAGGGAAATAAATGCTTGCTTGTTGTTTTCATTAGCCAAGAAGTGTTCCTTCTGGCCAACAAACTTCATGCTTGGACTGAGATTCACATTTCTGCTTGTCTTGGTGCTGCGTCTTCTGTGGGTCATGTCCTTGATCGTGGGAGAGCTGCTGTAGCCATCAAAAACAATGATTGCTTTTCCATATGTTTTCAGAGTGAAATCGGCATATGAGTTGGCGATGCTGTCATATGTTTCATCTTGACGCCAGGAAACACGATGTAGTAGAGATCCACCATCCAATACGTACTGGTCTGTGCACTGAATTTCTTGAACTTCTTCCATGCGTAAAGTGTCAGTGTATTTGATTATTGCATGAGCTAGCTGAGACTTATCGGGTTTCCTCAAGATACTTCGTGATTCGAACAATGCAGGAGGATATGCACATAGTTCGTAACACATGACATCTTCAAGATTCATGTCTCCGCCAGTGGCAACAGTCATCATTCTCTGAAACAGTAGTGCAGGATCTACTTCTATATCTGAAGCATCAGTGATCACAACGGCAGAAGCAGTTCCTAGTGTTTTCACTTTGTCAGATCTTTTGGCAGAATATGTAAAGGCTCGTTTCCCAATCATTTTTACGACAATGTTCGTACCGATTGAATGCAATTGATGAACGTTAACTCCAGGATCAGCAGTTAGCCCTGTTACAATGTTGCAGAGACCCGAGGTAGAATGGAATGGGGATAAGGATTCCAGACGTTCAAGTACTTTCTTCATGTCATTACTGTCCCTGATTTGTCTACTTCCCCTCATTTCCTTGTGCTGTTCACTACTTTCCAACAAAACTCTGGTGTATTCCTGCATTGCTAAGTTATAAGTGGAACACAGAGGCATAGAAAAGAGCCACGTTGTCCTTTGGATGTCTGTAAATCCACTTCCGCGTGTCAGTCCGCCTCTGCTTTTCAGGGAACGCATTAGTACTTGTTCTATCACCAGGTCTGTGCTGAGTCCGGCCCATAATCTGTCGCTTCTTCTTACCACAAACTTACCTTCCTGGAACATTTTGTTAACGGCTGGATTTTCAGAAGGCAAACTTAACATTTTCTGCAGGTACAGGTATATCGATTTCAGGTAATTGTGATGTCCGGCTGCTGCAATTATGGGGATGGTCTCCAGCATAGCTTGCAAGTGCAAATCCCACGAGCCGGTTCTGTCTGCTGTTATCAAGGAACGTGCAATGTTGATCATTCGCTAATATTCCAACCAGAGTTGACTTGTTTGCGAAGTAGATTGTAGGTCAGTTTTCTTCGCATCCAAAGTGGTAGCAATCTGAGACAATGCATTCGAAGATTCCACATCCTCAACTGATTGTTTGGCGGTCATAACATCGTCGAGCAGGTCACAAGCTTCCTTATGGAGGTCATGAGGAGTTCCATCTTCATTACGAGGGAAAACGTCTGCGACTAGTAAGGTACTAAGAGCTGCATCTACTATCATATGACCACGTATCGCTCTTGAAACAGCTTTTCCAGACATCATGTGTTGCACGACATTTGGTCCGTATATTTCTTGAAGTACTTCAGACAATCCTGAACCATTCATAAGAGTACCGACTGCTCCCAAAAGATTCATCAGTGTGTGAAATGATCCCAGCATTAAAACAATGTCCTGCAGGTCTCTCTGTTCATTGATGATTTGGGAAGCTTTCCAGAACAAAGGCTGATCAAAGGTAATAATGCATGGGACTTTTTGATCGCGTGCTATCTTGCTCAAATATAGTAATGTCGAAAATATGCAGGTCATGTCAGTTGGCGACATATCTATGATGGGAAGGAACGTGATCGACGCCACACCTGGATGAGACACACTTGATCCACCGTGAATTGCCTGCATTGTTCCGGACCAACTTGGACCTGATCTTTCTGCTGAAGATATCTGCCAGAGAAGACTAAGTCGACTTATGGTGGCAGTGGGTACTTGAAGTTCGCGGAATGAGATGTCCCTCAACATGCTTCTCGCGTGTCTATATTCCCTAATGTCAACGGTTGCAATCTTCTTAATGTCATTGTCACCAACATTACGCCTGTGAATAGAAGGGTGGATCTTGATCTTCGGAGTTATTGCGGCAATCATACCCATTCCATGAAAGGTATTCTTCCCATCCAAAGTGCAGACATCATGATCGACGTTATCTGCTGCTAGAAGGACTGCAGTGTTTTCATCAACAGTAAAAGAGCCAGACCCACTTGCCAGCGCCGCGTTTCTTTCGAATCTTGTTACTTCTGCATACGACGAACAGTAACCCAGCTGATGGAGAACGTCAATAAGGTACCTTGACCTAAAGTTGTGGTGTAGCTGAACCGACAAACCGATCTGTAGTGGACATAGTAATCCTCTAGGACGGGTTGCTTGCATAATGCTCTGCCCAATTGCACCTATTTTTCTTGAAGCATCCTGTCCCGCAAATGCTTTTGATAATAGCAATTTCAGACTGTTGGGAATGTAATCAAGAGCACTTTCTGCAGTGATGTCATTTGGAGATGGATACACATCTTTTCTAGGCGAGTCGACAGACTTGATATCACTTCTGATTATTTTTGCAGCAGCTTCTACTAGGTAAATCTTCTGTAGCTCTATATCTATATCACATTCTTTCGACTTTTTGTGATAATCTATAAGAATTTCATTAGCTGTCTCTCGTAGTGTTACTACATCTGCCTTCCCACTTTCACCTGATATTATGATCTTGTCTCCGTAACATTCTAAAAGCTTTCTCTTCATGTGCCTGCGTTCGTAGACAGAGCTCTGACTTCCTTGAAGATATTCCTCCATTTTGGAAATTAGGTCTCCAATCAACAGTTGTTCATCATCATTCTCTTCCAGGTAAGCACAGGTCTGAAGGAATGCTTGGTGTTGCTCTTCATTAGTTGGTCTCCCTTTCTTCGAATCATGATCGTCGGAGGAGTATGCGCGAAGAATGTTTTTTCCACTTCGAAAATTTACGCTGCAGGTGTGATGGTAGACATAATCTGCAGCAGGAAGATCACGAAGATAATACTCCAGACGGCCTTTTACATTAAACGACCATTCATCGCAGCGGCTTTCACAGCACCTTTTTATGGTTTCGGAGAACTCTGTAGTTCTTATTTTGACATGCTCTGATTTTGGTTTGTGTTTGGAAAAAAAGTCCACAAAGGTATCACAAAACAAACAGTGAGTAGCACTGGAAAATGCGTATTCATGAAAACGAGCACTTTTCCTTGGTATTGCCTCGGCTGCGGTCTGTCGCTTCTTTATTTCAATGGACTTTTTATCCGTAAACCTTTTCCTACATACAACGTGAACACTTATTCCAGCTGTTGCAACAACATCGCTTCCACGGCTGCGGCTGGATGCATTTATACCATCTGCTCCTTTTTGCGAGATGTGAACCACTTCCTGTCCGCTGTCCAATTTCTCCTTACAAATCACGCACAATTCTTCAGGGGTCTGCATTCTTGAAGGCGGACGCACACCGAGTCAGCCGTACACCGAGTCAGTCTGAAACAGAAAACACACATTAATAAACTGTGTTGCAGTATTTAAAAGTACATAATAACAGTTTTAAAGAAAATGACAAGCACAAATACACAGATTTGATAGTGGGTAGTAGGAATTAAAGTTGTATATAATATAAGTTTATAAAGATGTAGCAATGTCCATTCTCACACACACTCCATACAGTATATACAGTATATTTTATTTACATTACGTGACGTCATAGTTTAATACTAGCCGCCTAATACAATTTTTAGTGTCATATAGGTTAATTTAGAAACGAAAATGTTTTAAAACATTTTACTGATCAAGAAAAACGTCATAACTCTCTCTACAAAGCGAAATTAAAATTTATTGTATTTCGTAGGAAACTGCCAGTCCGCCATTTTGAATTTCATTTTTGGGGGTGTTCCCGGGGTCCAATTTTGTCGGATTTTGGATATGTTATTCTGCAATGGTTCCTGAGCTGGAAACAGTTTAGAAAGCTTCTGAAGCAATTTTGCCCAGGTTGAAGCTATTTTTGCTCTAGATTGCCTGGACTACAGGGACTTATTAGAGCGACTAAAGGAGAAACTAATAAGATTGTTTTAACAGGTATACTTCCTCGAATTATCCAACGAAGCGATTTCTACAGCAAGGCGACCTATATTAACAATAACCTAAAGTCTCTTTGCCAACAAGGAGTGCATTTTGCACATTTTTGGAACAGTTTCTCCGGCAGGAGGGAGTTGTTCCTCGAAGATGGACTTCATTTTAATGACGTTGGAGCTGCGCGTTTAGGAAGACTATTTCATAATACTGTCTTCTTTTCAGGCTGCCGCAACCCGAACGGTCCCAGCGTAAATTCCACAAATTTACCCTCCGCTCGCGAAGGTGTCGCAATTACAAACAATTTGAAGGTTCTATCCTTAAATGCTCGTAGCCTACGAAATAAAAGAAACGAATTTTTTTCTTTAATTGCTTGTAAAGACTGATTTAATTGCGATAAATGAATCGTGGCTTAGCACTGAAACACGTGACTTTGTAGGGGAGTATCAAATTAAAGGTTATAGACTCTGTTAAAAACAGAATAGGTAGGCGAGGCGGTGTTATGTTGTATATCAAAGATAATATTGCGAACATTATAGAAGTAAAGCACTCAATTCCAGAACCGATAGATTCGACTATAGCAGAACTTAAATTGAACGATTTCAAACTTCTTGTTGCGGTTATACAGTATATAGGCCCCCTAATCAAACAGCTGATACGGACGAAGCGTTATATCGTGAACTAAAGAGAATAATCGGTAGTGAGCAGGCTTTAGTTATGGGTGACTAATTGCGCCAACGTGAATTACGATACAATGCAGGGAGACGCGGAAGGTAATCGTTTACTTAATTTTCTCGAGGATAGCTTTCTTATTCAAAAGGTTGGGGAACCTACGAGGTTGGACAGTATTTTAGATTTAGTAATAACTACGGATGATAGGCTAATTACTGATCTTCAAGTAATAGAACCGTTAAGCAATAGCGATCACAATATGGTAGAGTTTGTCCTCTCAGTAAGTCACTCGAAACCAACTAACTCGACTAAAATTCCTAACTTCCAGCACGCAGACTTTAGTAAATTTCGAAATAAATTTTCACACGTCAATTGGGAAAACGTAATGGGGAACTCCAACGCAAAACTAATGTGGGAATCATTCGAAACGGTATTTAGGACTATAAATGAGGAATGTGTACCGTACAAAATTAAGCGTGCGAAAGTAAACAACAAGCCCTTGTGGTTTACTTCTAGAGTAGGAGACATTATAAAGAGTAGAGATAGGGCTTATAAGCTATATAAGTGCGATAAAGATAATCTGTTGTTACGAAACAACTACATATCTCTAAGGCGTGAAGCGAAGTGTAATAAAAAAGTCCAAGCGCGAATTTGAAATCTCCATAGCTCGTGACGGTAAAGAAAACCCCAAGCGATTCTTTCAATACGTCAATAATAGAAATCCAGTAAAAAGTGTCTTGGGGCCTTTGAAAAATGTAAACGGAGATCTAGTTTCTGAAAACAAGGAAATGGCTACCTTGCTAAACGAATTTTTTACGTCAGTTTTTACTATAGAAGATGTAACGAATATCCCTACGGTCATAGACATAATACCTTTTGATAATGGTAATATTTTGGATAATATCGTGGTTAGTGAAGGGGAAGTAATGCGCTATATTGATAAAATGAAAACGCGTAAATCATCGGGGCCGGATTCCATATATCCCATACAACTAAAAGAATTAAAAGATAGCATTGTTGTGCCGCGAACAAAGATTTTTAATGCGTCTATTTCTGAGGGGTGCGTACCAGATAATTTCAAATTAGCAAACGTAACACCTATCTTTAAGAAAGGCGATAAAGGTGCGGCGGGAAATTATAGGCCAATCAGTTTAACGTCTGTTGTAGGTAAGCTACTGGAATCAATAATTAGGGATCGTATAGTCGAACACTTAGAATTGCATAACTTGGTTACAAATACGCAGCACGGTTTTAGGCGAAACAAATCTTGCTTAACTAATCTTTTAGAATTTTTTCAAAGCGTGGTTAACGTTTACGAGTCATCGTGCGGTTGATGGAGTGTATTTAGATTTTCAAAAAGCGTTTGACACAGTACTGCACAAGAGACTCATTGAAAAAAACTAAAGCTCATGGAATCAAGGGTGTAGTAATAAATTGGATAGAAGAGTGGTCGGTCGACAATCTAACGGTGCAAGTAAACATTAGCACAGCTTTTCATTCCCGTGAACTCCAAGATCCGTTTTTGCACCGTTTAGTGACTGGTGATGAAAAGTGGATACTGTACCAGAATGTTAAGCGCCGTCGACAGTGGGTTTGTGGCGAAGAACCAGCGACACCACAGCCAAAACCAAATCTTCACCCTCGGAAGGTGTTGCTTAGTGTTTGGTGGGATAAAGGTGGTGTAATACACTTTAAAACCTTACCACACAACCAATCACCGCTCAAGTCTACTGTCCACAACTGGATCGAGTGAACACCACTAAAAGAAGAGACCTTCTTTGGTTAATCGGAAAGGAATCGTGTTCCACCACGACAACGCACGTCCTCATACCTCTCGCATCACTTCTGCAAAAATTGAGGAGTTTGGGTGGGAAAAACTTCCACATCCTCCAGACCTTGCGCCTTCAGATTATCATCTCTTCAGGAGTCTGCAAAACTATCTTGACGAGAAACAGTATACTTCTTTAGATGACCTGCACACCAGTCTTTGTACGTTTTTTGCCTCAAAACCACCTGAATTTTATAAACATGGCATTGAAAAACTTGTAGGACTTTGGCAGTGTCATTGATTCCGATGGAAAATATATACCAGATTAAAAAGTTTCAGTTGTTTTTTTTTTGTCCTTCAAATTCCGATCTAAAAAACATTACTTATGGGATGACCTGATATTATATACGCAAAATTACCGTTACGCGAACCTATGTAAAATTTTGCTCTTATCGACGTCAAATCTCATTTGCCATGTGAGAGCGACAGTAGTAGTACTCTTAGTATTTCCATA
Source organism: Bathynomus jamesi (assembly GCA_023014485.1). Lineage (NCBI taxonomy): Eukaryota > Metazoa > Arthropoda > Malacostraca > Isopoda > Cirolanidae > Bathynomus > Bathynomus jamesi. Next base: position 75,486 of record JAJOZX010009974.1, on the reverse strand, counting down.
GCAAAATCCGTAAACATACACCATATCGGCATATTCGGCATTTTAAAACGTAAAAGGCATACTGAACGCACAAAACATCTACTGCACGCTGTGAAACACAACACTACTGCGTAGTTCGGTTCGGTAAATAACTGCCTGTCAATTCAGTTCAAGGTCACGCAGCATGCTTCAAATTCAAACATCCGTAGCTCCATAACCGTTAAGAATCGGACCGATGTTCATACGAGGATTTTGACTGGGAATGGCCTCTACTATAAGCTTCCAAATTTATGACATTTCGTCGTGACTCACCCTGTATATATATATATATATATATACAGGGTGTTCGAGAATTATCTGTAAAATTTTTGGCTGTTATTAAAAGTCAACCATGAAGTGTAGAAATTCCAGTGTTGTCCCATTTTACAGAGAATCTCATTAAGTTTTTTCTGATACCAAGTTTTGACAAGTTTTTTAGAAATTCCAGTGTGTCCGAACATTATCTGTACAATTTCATCTTTTAATAAAATTCTTGATAACAAACGTAAAATTCTTAAACAAGATTATTTAGAATCTGTATTTTCAAAAGTTTCTTTTATTAAAGTAACGTTGTTACAAACATTCGATATGTGCACCATTAGTGATTCGCAAAACATCCAATCGATACTCCAAATGTTGCCATGTACGCTGCAGCATATCCACATCAATTCGCTCAATAGCAGCTGTGATTCTTGCTTTTAAATCATCAATGTCTGTCACCCGCGTACATTTCTAAAAAACTTGTCAAAACGTGGTATCAGAAAAAACTTAATGAGATTCTCTGTAAAATGGGACAACACTGGAATTTCTATACTTCATGGTTGACTTTTAATAACAGCCAAAAATTGTACAGATAATTCTCGGACACCCTGTATATACTGTATACATTTTTTTTTATTTTTTAATGATGCTCCTCAATAGTGTAGTGGGTAGCGTCGCTGACTACGAATCCATCGGCCAAGGGTTCGAAACCCGGTGACGGCAGGGGACGCGCAGCAAAACCCAGTTGTTCATCCTTCCACATAATAAAGTGGTTGGTAGATAAATGGGTACCCTGGGTGGCCTAATGGTTAAGACGCTGGGCTGCTGGTGGGGCGTGGTTCGGATTCCACGTTAAACTGTAGGTCTAAGGTGGAGTGAAAAGCTTGACCTTCGTCAGAATGAACAATTTGGGCGGAAGCTAATCAAAGGTGTATACAAAATATATATATGTATATACACCTTACCTTACCTTATGAACCTTATGTTGTTTCGTGTGTTGGTCTCTCTTCACACGGAGGTCAAGCTGGTGGCCCCGCCTCTCGGTCTGGCCTGGTGGCGGAGCGAGTTACTTTCTTGCGCTCTCCACCGTCCATAGCCAGGCACGCCCGGCTCATCTGGTACTGTCCTGAGCCAGGCATCCAGTCTTTTCTTGAAGACTTCAACTTTGACCCCCGTTACGTTTCTGAGGTCCTTAGGAAGCTGGTTGAAAAGTCTTGGCCCCCTGACAACCAAGCTATTTTCCTTCAGGGTTGAGGAGGTCCCTTGTCGTGCTTTTAATTTGGGAACACTACACATTCTGCCTTTCCTATTTTCCAGTGTTGTTTGAATGGTAATTGGGTTTAGTTTTAGGTTTGGTACCAGTTTTTCGATCATTTTCCATATGTAGATTATGATGTACCTCTCTTCTTCTTTCCAGTGAGTACAGATTTAGTTTACGTAGTCTTTCCCAGTAGTTGAGTTCTTTGCAGCCATCAATCTTGGCTGTGAAATGCCTTTGCGTTTCTTCTAGTTTATTAGTTTCTTCCTTTTTATATGGGGACGTCAAAACTGAGCAGTATTCAAGTTTTGGTATAATCAGTGTTTTTAGCAGGGGAATCATTACTGTCCTGTCCCTTCTCTTGAACGTTCTTAGAACCTGTCCGGCGACTCTTTTTGCTTTATTTATCGCTATCTGATTTTGTGTTTCGAATTTCGCATCATCTGTCATTATTATCCCGAGATCAATCGCTTTCATGCTTCTCTGAATTTCCTGTCTATCTGGAGCATAATATGCAGTCTGTTTAAGTTCTTCTTTTCTACCATATCTCAAGAGTTGAAATTTCTCGGCGTTGAATGACATGTTGTTGTCTTCTGACCATTTGTATATTTTGTTCGTGTCGTATATATATATATATATATATATATATATATATATATAAAATTGTCAATTATTTGAAATACCTAAAAACACTAAATCACTAAGAAAATTTTAATAGAACACATTCTAAAGTATTGGAAAAATTGTAGACCGCAATCTATAGTGTAACTATGTTGTAGACGGCACGCTATAGTAGCACCCATTATTCTCCTAAAAAAATGTAGATAAGAAATTGTTTATTCAATGAAAAAAAAATCCATAAAACGAACTTTATATATATATTTATGACAACAAACATTTTCTTTCTTAATATATAACTATTAACTGTAAATGATATAAAATATGAAGTTTTTCATCGACAAAATGTGATTAAAATGTTTATTATCTGGTATCCGGCCGGATACTGAAGAAGTCGCCGGATTGGCCGGATACCGGAGCGTGATCCGGTGCATCCCAAATAAATACTAATCAATTCTCTATTTTATCATCCCAAACCTACCGAACTTAACCGAAAAATTACCGAGTCTTTTATACATTATGAATCTGTCCTCTTCCTCCAAAACTCGAAATTTATCTGTCAAATTATTCACATTATAGAATGAGTTTCAGTGTGTCTCTCAAGCTACGTTTACACTTAGATACATGTATGCGATACAAATATAGATGTATAAGGACTTGTCTGAGATATAAGTCAATTGACAAATCGATATACATGTATAAATCGAGGGATTTTGACTCCTGTTCACATCTGGGCACATGTATCAGTTGCAAAATGTCTCCTGACGAGGAAGGTTTTCTGTTTTTAAGTGCAGCGACTGTGCTTTTGAATGAATGTAAAAAAACTACGAAAAAAAAGAAAACGTAGGTGGTGGCAGCGCGAATTTTTACGTAAGAGAAACACATGGAGCCTACTCAATGTTAAGGAATGAGTTGACACTTGAGGATGGTGCTTACTTCAGGAATTATGTGAGAATGAGTGTTGTAGATTTTGAAAATCTACTTAAGTTGGTAGCACCTTATATTGTCAAGAAAGACACTAAATTTAGGTGTTCGATACCACCGGATGACCAATTAGCACTCTCACTACGTTTCCTGGCAACAGGAGACTTTTTCAACATTAATGTACATGCATCGCATCTTTAAAAGTTCCGTGTGTAATATTACTAAAAATGTGTGTGAAGCAATTATCACAGCATTATCAAGTGAATTGAAGGTAAGAAACAGTTTACTTCATGATTGATAATTTTTATTTAAAAACTGAAAATTGTACTTAAAAAACAGTAAAAAAATAATTCAGCTTCATTATTTGAAACAAATCCTAAAAGTAATAATCGCTAATCAAAACCATTTGTGGTTTCAAAACATCGAAACATCAAACAATCAAAACCATATTATATATTGTATAATAAATATTAATATAATATATATTTCAATATACAGTATAATAACCACTTTCAATATAGACATCATTCAATACTTAAACATCCTATCCCACTGTGTTAGTCTCTCCAGAGTTTGAGGTACTAGCAGGTTGCAAAACCGCATAAGTAGGAGTTGTCTGGCATGACTCCAGATTCCTGGGATCTTGGGAGCATTGCTCCAGTAAATTTGACCATGAGAAAAAGTAAATTTGGGTTTGGGTTTTGTTCATCCGCTAGACGTTATGCAATTTTTTTGCGTATACATTCTTGTACAAACCAATTTTTTTAAATTACAAATTTAGTTATTTTAAGTTTAGTTGGTAATTCCATATTTAACAATTATTTTTATTTTTTGTTAAGCTTCAATGTTTTGATAATTAAAATTTTATTAAAACGTATATTTTTTTAATATAAAATTATCAGGATTGGACTATGTTCCATTGATCTCGGCCAGGTTTGATAAATTGGCCAGATAATTACTTGTGCAGTTTTAAGTAATCCACCATGACTCTAGAATTGAAAAGTTTAGTTAAGTTTAAACTTACTTTTACTTACTTTAACTTACCTACTTTTACTTACTCTTCCTTACTTTTACTAAGTTTAAAGCACTTACTTTTACTTACTTTCATTGTACTATATTTACTTACTTTCATTGTACTATATTACTTACTTTTACTCACTTTTACCATACTATATTTACTAACTTTTACTTATTTTGTATTTTTTCAGGTAGTCAATAATCAATAATGGATCCTAATATTGATGAAGTTGGAGAGAAAAGTGAGGGTGTTAAAAGGGGTTACTTTTGTGGTCAATGCAAGAACAAATATTCAAAGAAGCAAAACTGGGAGGAACATTTTAATTCCAAAAAAAATATTTGTTACAATACAAGAGGTCCCAGAGTTTGGGCCCACAGCTTAGATATTGCAGTAAAGAAATACCAGGATGAAGTGCAGCAAAGAGATACAGCAAAGCAGTCATTTAGTTTGTTCACAAAATGTGCTAGTGCTAGACCTCAGAAAAATGAACCAACTTCATCAACTGCTAATCTAGAAAATGAAACTTTTTCACTAGATATTTCACAGACTGAAGAAAATGCTTCTCCTCCACCTAAGAAACAAAAGGTAAGTGAGGAATCTGCGCATCAGACTAACAAAACTGCTTTAGAGGAATTTGAAAATTCCCAAATCCAGAAGACATTGAATGCAATTTTGCGCCTAACAAAAGAAACTCACCAAGCTGTTGTGGTTAATAAAGAGAAGAGTCAAAATATGCCTTCAAGTTCAAGTGTTGCATCCAAATCTAATAAAGCAAAAAGCAACAAATTTGACATTTCCATAGCCCATTTAAGCAAGTGTAAATCAATACAAGAAATCCTGAACAATGATTTGATCAAATCTACATTCAAATTGGTGGAAAAGAAGGATCTAGGGCATGCTGATGATTCATTTTCAGTACCAAGTGATATAATGGAAAACATTGCAAATAGTGACACTAATATGCCTGATGTAGATATAGCTGTTGAGGATGAAGATGATGATAATCAAGAAGATATTGATGATGCTTCTGATGATAAAATGTTTACATTATATTGCATAGCTTGCACAGACCCCAAAGCATGTGCTTCAGACAAACATTCTAACATAAAAGGTTACTTCAATGTTAAAGATTTAACCTATGTATGCAAACAAGGAGAAAATCAAGAGAGATGGTTTAGAAATCTGAAAACCCACCTGAAGAGACATTTAATTAAACTTCAGCATCATCAAAGAGCTGCTGTTTATGAAGTGATGAAAACATCATCTCGGAACACTACTAAACGCATAGAAGACTTATGTGGCAACATCTTATACTACATAATGAAAACAAACACTGCATGGGCTCTATATCCAGTACTTCTAGCTGTATTACATAGGTCAGGTTGTGAGGTTGGAAATTTGAATCATAGCACACATGCGTGCGAGACAATTTGTGAGCTATTAGATAATCAACTTAAAGAACAAACTTCAGTAACAATAACAGCTGACATTGGAACAATTTTGGGATTAAGCATGCTAGTTGTATTAGTTATGAGTGAAGAAGATAAGACTGTAAAACTTGCTGGGATAAATTTAGTACGCAGCAAATCAGGAGTTTATTTGGCCAATGAAATTTTTTATGTGTTGAAGTCTCCTAATCACTTGAAACTATCTGAAGAAGCAATTAAATCCAAGGTATCTGGAATGGTTGGAGATGGGGCTTTTTGTAAGGACAACGAGCCATTTAAAAACGAAATGAAAAAGTTGTTTGGAGAAAATTTCAAATTTCGATGGGACTTAATGCATCTTGTGAACAGAGCCCACGTTGATGCATTGAAGAAAATTTGTGAACCAAGTGAGCTTTTAGACTTTATTCAGAATCACTCTTCAAATCTGAGATCAGGCCTTGACTATACCAATATGGTTCTTGACAATATCATTGGTTTTAAGAGACCAAAACTCAAATCTGATACTCGCATGGTTAATTACGAATTTGATCAATTTGACAGATTTGTGGAAAATTGTGTGTTTTTTGATCATCCACAAGAGAAAGAAATTAGTGCCAAGTTCTATGTATTGATTTCCTATGTAACAAAGATTATGTTGCAAGTAGCTCAAAAAACCACAGTTAGTGCAGAATTTGTAGAAAATATATTTTATAAAGAAGGAGGGAAAACTGTTATGTTAAGAGTGATGGAAACAATTTCCAAATTAGCTAATGGAGGAAATGCAAATGATGTAGTTTCTGAATTTAAGCACGATACCACAGGGCAGCAAAAGGAACTAACAGCTGAGGATTACATCCTAATGAAGTTTACAAATACATCAAGAAACGTTCTGATTACTACCAGGTTGCTGAAGTTGCTAGACCATCCAGAACCAGATCTGAAAGTAGTTTTACAAAAGACTCAGTGATAAATTGGCTGACAGAATATATAGAACAGCTGTGGAAAGGAATCACAGAGAGATTAAAGCATTTTGATAAAGATGGATCAACTGCCTGGAGTGAAGCACCAGCTGAAGGGACATTCTCCATTCTTGGTTACATTGTTGAACACAAAGGATCCATTAAGCCATCTCATTTGACTAAGCTGTGCAGAATTGTGAAGGAGGGTCCAGCTCCAGGCACTAGATCTGCTGTAATGATCACACAGAAAGCCATTGATCAGTGGCCAAGCATACATGGCGGTAAATTCACAACAAATGCCTACATGCAAGGTCTAACATCGTCCACTGTTGCTGCTGCAATGAATAAATAAACTTAAGGTGAGTTATAAACTGTACATTATTGTATTATTATGTTTAGCTAAAACAATTTGTAATTGGTATGTCGTCAATTCAAGAGTTTACTATCATTAACCTATCTAGTGGTGTAAGGGGAAAAAAAGTAAATTCAGAGCTGTGCTCCAGTAAATTTTTTCAAATCTGGAGTCATGTTGTCTGGTCTGAAGTGACATTTGATAAATCGCCGTAATTTCCAGTGTTAGCAGAAACCCTGCAGTCCTTATCAGACGTAAAATTAGGAGGGATTGCATAAGATTGGGGTAGGAGTACTTCGAGGGTTTGCATAAGACGAAGAAGGGGTTGGAGGATTTGAATAGGTTGCAGCAGGAGTTGACGGATTGGATGTAGAATTGTCCAATTGTATTCGGTTTACTTCTGCATCATATAACATGGCGTTAATCTTATGGCTAGTATTCGGGGTATTTTCTGTCGCTCAAACTCCGGAGCTCATTTGCTACATGTTCACCAAACACATTGAATTCGTTTCTTGGTGGACGCGTAGCCAACTAGCCATCCTATCACCAATTACTTTCAGGTTTTTAACAATCTCTCCCATATCAACTGATTGCGTTGGGCGTTTTTTTGGTTCTGGAGTAGTTGAAGTTCTTTCCTGTGGAGATTGAATAGATTGCTCGCTTTCATCATGATTCAAATGGTCACTTTCCACAAGATCATTAGCATCAACTGCATTTTCTTGCTGTCCCTCTTCAATTACGTTCTGGAAGTACAGAAAATATGAAATGAATGAATAAATGAAATGAATGAATAAATGAAATAAATGAATAAATGAAATAAATGAATAAATATGAATGAATAATAAAATGAATAAAAATGAATATGAAGGGGTTTATTTTTATTGCTATATAGCCCGTCTTTTCTTTGTTCTAGTGTGTAAGTTTATTTGTTGATTGACATTTTACTGACTATAAAATCTTTGCCCCAACCTGTTTTTATTTATAACGTTCGTTTTCATTTCAGCTTCCCCAGAATGAAGACGAGTGGTTGAAAATTGCTGACGACTTTGAAAAAATATGGAACTTCCCACATTGCTTAGGGGCTTTGGACGGAAAGCATGTGGAAATAATAGCACCACCGAATACTGGAACTGCATTTTACAATTACAAGCAGACATTTAGTATTGTACTACTAGGGGTGGTTGATGCTAACTATAGGTTTATCTATACTAATGTCGGAATACAGGGAAGAATCTCTGATGGAGGTGTATTCAAACACACATCCCTATATGAAAAATTGTTGAGAAAACAGCTGAATATACCACAACCAGCTCCACTTCCTGGAAGAACAAAAGAGACGCCGTATGTTTTCGTTGCCGACGATACGTTCGCCTTGGAAGAGAACGTCATCCAACCTTTTCCAGGTCACTACCTTCAAAATTCCTGGCAAAGGATTTTCAATTATCGTGTGTCCAGAGCTCGACGTATTGTTGAAAACGTGTTCGGGATTTTACGTGCAGTGTTTCGAGCTCTAAAAACCCAAATACATCTAAGCCCAACAAAAGCAACAAGTGTAACCTTAGCTGCGATTTACATTCACAACTATCTGAGAAATGTGAAATCGTCACAATATACACCCCCCGGTACATTCGACACCGAAGATGCAGATGGTAACGTATTACCGGGTGCATGGAGAACGATTAATACCAGTTCTATTGATCTACAGCCGCTTGACAGAACAGAGAGGAGGACAAATGCTTCTTTCGACAACCGGATGGAATTTGGAGAGTATTTCTGCAGCATTCAGGGATCATTACCTTGGCAGTATAATAGATAAAGCATCTACTGTAGACTATGCAAAAGTTTCTAGGGGCCGTACTATAAAAACATCGCCAGGTCTGGCGTTCGTTCTCTGCGTACGAAATGTGCTAGGCTACGTCTTCGTCACACGTAATATTTTAAGAGTACAGCCGGTATTTAATTTTGCTTTATTTTACATGGATTTAGTGACTTTTACATCTGATCCCCTCAGATTATTGTATTGTTTAATGATAAAACTGAATACAGTAAATGAATTTTTTCACTTACCTGTTTTGTTGGTTCTTCCGTGCTCCTGTTTTGGTGTGGTCGATATTGGTCTTTCAGAAATTTCAAACTATTGAAGGCATACCACGTAGGCGTATAAATATCAGCAGATGCACATCCAGATTTTATACTGGAATTAACTTTTGCCAGTTCTCTGCAAAATTGACTTGACGTTGTGCCATTTGTCTTCAGCTTCTTTTCTGGAACAGTTAAGTGTTTTTCCTATGTCCTCAAAAATGTCCCCATGAACATTACTCTCTTTGTATTCCTTTGATTTAATATCCCACACATTACTTATTCTAACTTTTTCAATTAACAATAATGTCTTTTCTTTTGGCCACGATGTTATGGTGTCAAACAAATTAGTTAAAGGTGTCAAACAAATGCGGGATCTACTAGAACGTGTACTTACACAAACAAGAAACTTTGCAAAGTGAGGGTAGGTGGTTGAGGCACGTGGCTAAAGGACTACTGCGCATGCGTGAGTAGCTCATACAAGTCAATTGTATCCGAGTATATGGCAAAATTACCATATACAAAATGTATCTCGGATTGTCAACGCGACAACCATCTCATACAAAATGGATGAGCATTTGTATGAGCTGATGTATCGCGATTTGTCAAAAGACAAGTATCTCATACATGTATCTAAGTGTAAAGGTAGCTTCTCTTTCTCTCTCATCGGTGAAGTAGGTAGATGGATTGAAAACTGGCTGAAGAATAGGCGGCAGAGGGTTGTAATTAAAGGGGCTAGTTCGGGTTGGGCCTCGGTCACTAGCGGGGTTCCTCAGGGTTCCGTTTTGGGGCCACTGTTGTTTATCATTTACATAAATGATATCGACGCTGGCATCATCAGTAGGATCGCCAAATTCGCTGATGACATGACACCAAGCTTGGGGCCAATGTTGGGACGCCAGAGGCGATCGAGCAACTGCGTGCGGACCTACGTAGGATAGGAGAGTGGTCCGAAAAATGGCAAATGCCGTTTAACTTGGGTAAATGCAAGGTGATGCACAATGGCTACGCCAATCCCAAGTCGGACTACTCCATGTTGGGGAGTAATATCGAGGCCACTGATTTGGAAAAGGACTTGGGTGTGCTAATTAGCAGCGACCTTAAGTTTACCAAACAGTGCGTAGAGGTGGAAAAGAAAGCCCAGAAGTTGTTGGGTTATATGAGGAGGCAATTTCGATTTCGGAACAAGGAGATTGTGCTCTCTCTGTACAATTCTCTGGTTCGGCCGCACCTGGAGTATGCTGTGCAGTTCTGGTCGTCCACCCTCAGGAAAGATATTGAGAGGCTGGAGCGAGCCCAGGCGAGGGCCACAAAGTTAATCCCTTCGGTTAGGCATATGGGCTACAATCAACGCTTACGCGCCCTGAATTTTTTTCGCTGGAAACTCGGAGGCTGCGCGGTCAACTCAGGTTTTCAAGTTCTTACGCGGGTTCAACAATGTCGATTTTAGAAGCATGTTTAGTTCAAATGATAACCCAACTCGCAACAATGGTTGGAAGTTGGATTTGAAACGGTTTAGGACTAGTGTGTGTGGGAATTACTTTACGTATAGGATTTGTGACACGTGGAACAGGCTACCTTCAAAAGTTGTGAACAGTTCTTCTGTGGATCTGTTCAAGAAAAGGTTAGACCGAATCTTGCACATATTTGAGGGTGTATGAATTTTTCCCTGGCACCCGTTGCCATTGGTTCCTCCTCGGTATGGGCCGCAAGGCCTTTAGAGGTACTACTTTTCCTGGAAGGAACTTGACTGAGACCGATCTAAAGAAAGACTTAGGAGTCTATATCATCATTGATCTGAAACCGTCGAAACACTGCAGAAGTCGAAAAGAGGGCCTTAAAAATATTAGGTTATATTATTAAAAGACAGTTCCAGTTTCGGAACAAGGAGACTGTAATGTCTCTCTATAATTCACTAGTCAGACCTCAACTAGAATATTGTGCGCAGTTTTGGTCTCCACCCCTCAGGAAGGGCATAGAAAGGTTAGAAAGAGTACAAGCAAGGGCTACAAAATTGATCCCTTCGATGAGAATGCAAAGCTACCAACGGAGATTGGAGCGGCTAAATCTGTTTACCTTACAGACGAGGAGGTTGCGCGGTCAGCTTAGTCAAGTCTTCAAGATGTTCAATGGAATAGACAGGGTAGATTACAGAAACTTATTCCCACTTAATGCCAATCCGACAAGAAATAATGGGTTTAAACTGTAACTAAAGACATTTAAGACCTCTGTCTGCGGCAATTTTTCCTATAAAATAGTTAATATGTGGAACCAACTTCCCTCAGAGGTTGTTTCCAGCCAAAGTGTAAATGCGTTTAAAAATAGGCTAGACAACTGAATACTCTTATAGTTTAAGACTAAAACATAACGTGACTCTACAGGAGTTCGCTTGCACGGTGTCTCTGTAAGCATGCTAATTATAGAGCTTTTTATATATTTTCCACTTTCCTATAAAATTTCCTTGACTACTTTTCTAGGGCCAAGGATTTTTCTTCAACCTTTTTCCGTACCTGCCTCTGGCAGGGAGGGAGCGGAGGGAGCCTTATACTTTTCTATCCAGTTTTCTACTACTGCTAGGATAGTTGAAAGAAAAATAAACTTGTTTAATAACAGGAACCTCCCAGAGTGGACTGGAAGGTCTTTGAGGCTACCTTTTAACTCCTTATAACTGTGTGTGTGGTGTGTGTGTGTGTGTATTCATTCACTCCGTCGCTCTTCATATATGATATGTCCACTTTGAATTTGCTTCTTATTTACATTTTTTAGCATTGTGTTGTTCTTTATCACCGTTTTAGTTTTGTTTTTACCGTTTTACTTTTGTTTATTTTTCATTTGGCCTTTCACCGATGATGACCCTCATTCTAAGTCGAAACGTCTGTAATAAATGTTTGGAGACATCGTCTTCATCGTCTTGTTCTTATTACAATTCGATTCCCTGAGAATGACTGTCGCATATATAACAATAATTTTGCAAATACTATAAAATTACAGAACAATTATTATTTAAGCACAGCCGAGAGGGCGGGGAAGCCAGGATAAATCCCCGGGGGCCCGGAAAGAGGGGGGATAAAATCTAAAAATATTAATAAAGCAATTGATTAAATCACAGACGAAATGTAATTAATGAACATACATTTTAGAGATCATCATAGTCAGACTGAAACATAAAATATTATCTGCGGTCCACCAATGCCCAAGACCGACTGACAGATCTGGGAACCATTTTAATTGAAAGCCAGTTAGCCCGTACTTTAAATTTCATCAGAATCATTTACCACTTTGCTAGAGAGAAGGCAAAGGAAATACACTTCTAATATGAAAATCTTGCAGTAAACAATTGTCTTGCCTGCATGGACTGGTACTGCATTTGTAAATTGTATGGTGATAGAATTAATATAATTGATTCGAAAAATAAAATGGTCATTTTTTTCCGAGTTGTTTATTCATACTGTACGTTTTGAATAGTGACTTGGACATAATCAGTTTGCTTGTTATGTACACAAAAAACATTCATAACAAAATACTGAGTAAACAGGGGGGGTACATATACCAATCCTTCCCCGGGGCCTGGGGCAGCTCTCTGCGGCCCTGGGTACAAGTTCTATACCCAAAATATGACATTTTTTACCAATTGGAAATATAACACACACACACACACACGTTTTCTTAAGTTCACACCAGAGAACTTTCCTGTAATAATTAAAATGGACAGTCGTTGTGTTGATTGTCATGGAAAAAATTTAAACTCGTGTCTGAGCCTTAATTTAAATCTATTTTGAACCGATTCTACATTTGAAGGTTGGTGGTTAACTTGAAAAAAGTGGAACACACACTCGTGAACAATCGAAAGAAGTATGCAAGACGTACGAGAGAACACCATCTTCAATTCATTATGTTGTTTGCAACCGTTTTTACACACTTTTTGGTTCGTCCAGAATTATAATTATTATTATTATTAGTAGGAATATATAGGGTGAACCAAATGTAGGTGGACAGTAAATGATAACGTTTATTTTGAGAATACATATTTAATTTTTTTGTATACTATAATACAAAATAAAATTTAAATAAATTTAGTTATAATATTTAATATAATATAACACAAACACCATAGTTATAATGAACACCATAGTTATAATATAATATAACACAAACCGTATTCAACCTACTGTCCACCTACTTTTGGTTCACCGTGTATATATCTTTTGGGAAGGGCGAAAATAGAAAGATTCTAAGGAGTGTTCTTGCAACTAGATCCTATGGAATCACGGCGCTCAATTCTGGAGCCGTTATGATTGGGTGCGATGGATAACCGTTGCGCTGGTTCAGGTTATAACAATTATGGTCAGACTGAGAATTTGGGAATCTGTATCGCGCATTTCTTGTATCTGAATTTCCTCTCATCTCTCTAAGCTTACAGTGCAGATTTAACTTTTTTTTAACACTACAGTACCATGTAAGAAGTATTGTAGTGTGTACTCCTGCGGTGTCTATATTTATGCCAGGGAGAAAATGTAGAGTTGATTTAAACGGAATACCGTGATTCGTTAATTTACTGCCACTGAAGCCGGTAATCAAAGCTGGGTTCAATTTGAACAGAGAAACAAACCGGGTAATCCCCTTTAGACGAAGGTTTTGCATTAATCGAAACTAACGACAACGAGTAACAGTTGTAATAAAAGGGTTTCCTTCGCCAGTTTCAATCTTCATTTAAAATGGTAGAATGTGATCCCACTTCCACGAGCATCGGTTTTCAAGAAGTAATTATATGGGAATTATTTCCCACAGTATTTAAACTTATATGGTGTAAAATTAGATATACTGTACACTATAAGGTTGTAACATATATTCTGCTCGATTTTTTAGTTTATTCACAACAAAAACTAAACGACAATGACAAATTAATCATCAATATAATTCCCTTCTTTTTCTATAATCTCCTCCCACCTGTTTTTTTATGCCACGTTCGAAGAAATCCCTTGGTTTCGAGTTAAAAAAAGCGATCACTTCGTTTTCGATAGCTTCCCTGGATTGTAACTTTTGTCCATCTAGGTGGTGTTGCAGACTTCTGAATAAATGGTAGTCTGAAAGTGCGATGTCCGGGGAATAAGGTGGATGAGGCATTTTTTCCCAACCAAATGCCTCCAATTGGGCAGTGGTGATTCGAGTAGTGAGGGCGCGCGTTATCCTGGTGGAATAGAACACCTCTGCGATTAATTAATGCAGGACGTTTTTCTTGTGATGCCATCTTCAATCGTTGGAGTTGTTGGCAGTAGACTTCAGCTGTGATTGGTTATCTGGCAGAAGCTCAAAATGAATAATTCCTTGCATATCCCATCAAACGCATAGCAAAATTTTCTTTGGATGGGGTCCATTCCTTGGCTGAGGTTCAGGCTTTGTTTCACGGCTAAGCCACTGATGTTGACACTTAATATTGTCATAGAGGACCCATTTTTCAGCCCCAGAGACGATCCGATTCAAAAACGGTGCCTGCAGTTGCCGAGAATGCAGTGATGTGCAAATATCGATTCGATGTTGAAGATTCGCTTGTGACAAATCATGCGGAACCCATTTTCCAACCTTCACTACTTTTCCTAACAGCTTCAAATGACGAGGAATGATTATATGGCTAACGCCGAGTTGCAGGCCAAGTTCCCTTACGGTTACCGTTGGGTTTGCCTCCACTGTTGCTTTCAGCAACTCCCAACTCATCTAATTCATTTGGTCGTCCTGTTCATTGATAATCTTTTAGACTGAAGTCTCCATTTCTGAACTCCTCAAACTATCTCCTACACATCCATTCGCTCACATCATTTCCATAAACTCTGAATGTTTTTTGCGGATTCACTAGCGTTAGATCCTTTATGGAACTCATACAGCATCACATGTCGAATATGCTCTTTCGTGGGCTCCATGTTTTTTTCAATTACTGTAATATCGTGGGGGTGGCGTTGTAACTATGAAAAACACCAGAGAAAATATTAATTTGTCTAATCCTACACTAGCGTAAGTCATTCTGTATCGTGATAAAACGTGTGCGAACCTGTCGCCGCGTGTATTTTGCAACATTTCTAAAACTATTTCACATTATCTTGAGGTTATTCTATTATCTATCGTCCGTTTTCTAATCGAGCAGAATTTATGTTACAACTTGATACTTTCTAATCCAAGAGAACGCTCCCTTGAGGAATGACTTGTAATGACTTGTAACATTTGTAGGCTCCGCCCATCGTGCGTCATCTTGAATCTGGGAGCTCGTAGTTGTAAAAAATTAGGGTCACTTGCAGTGTTGCCAACTTGGTCTTTTTAAGACCAGATCTAGTTTATTATAGCTTCATTTGGTTTATTTTTTTCGATTTTGGTTTATGGTTTTAAAACTTAGTTTTTGTCTTTCTCAGTTAGTCTTAATCTAGTCTTTCTTCATCCCAGTGCTCAATTCATGTTAAACGTTTTTTTTTATATTCAAATTTTATGTTAATCATGGGCTGAAACAGACTCTGACGTGTTTGTTTCGTCTGCGTACGTAAGTTAGATCTTCGTTTTCGTCTGCTGTCGCGTTTAGTCATGTGTCGTGCGGTAGTCGGTACTCGATCATCTCGATGTGCAGTAATTGTCAGTTGTTTAAGAAGTGTTAGAATACGTACTGTATCATATATAATATAAAAATAAATCCTAATAGTTATCAAAACGTGTTTCTTCGTAAGAATTTGAGTGATATTACAACCCATAAAAAAATTTAACATGCCAAAGCAAACGTATGCTCAGAAATTTAGGAAGGAGTGGCTGAAATGGATTGAAATGGTGTCACTTTGAAATTACTCGGAGGGAACAAAAATGCTACACCTCTGAAATGTTGTATAATATGTTCTGTGATGAAAAGAACAGAGCATACTTGCTATTTTTAAAACATGTATTGACTGATGTCAATAGAGTAAATCTAAGTTTTGAATAAAAAAACGTAGATCCTACAAAATTATTGGAAAGTCTAGTTTTTCTCGCAGAAAGCCTTCTGAAACAGATTGTGGTTCCAATGAAAAAGCTTGACCCTTTTACCTGTATCATTGAAGAAAACTTAGATCCAAAGCCATATTTAGGCTATGAAGCTGAAAAAAAGCTTAGAAAACTGAATCTTAATGATACAGAAGATAACGTTATTAGACGAAGGTGCACAAAATCTGTGGTTCATCTGTTGATGGAAATTAGACAGAGTCCCAGAAAATATCCACATCTTAAAGATGATCTCGCTTTTCTCAGTATCTAATGCACTAAAGGTGTCCAAGGAAGGCATGACAGATGTACTCGAAATGCTGTGTGTCTCCTAATGATATAAGCCAAATAGATCTTCAATGGAACAACTTAACATTGGTGAAATGGGCCAACATTCTTGATACTCAACAATTCTGGGCTAGTTTCTATGTACCGTGATGCTGCTGGAGATAACCCTTTCAAAGAGCTGTCAACTATAGCTAGACATGTTCTATGCATACCATACTCCATTGCGGAAGTAGAACGAATCTTCAGCCAAATGAACATTGTAAAGTCCAAACAACGAAACCGAATGAAGACTGAACTTTTAAATGCAATCCTCAGCATTCGAGCTGGTATAAAGAGCCGAAAAAACATGCCATACATATGATTTACCAGAAAGTGTTATTAAGAACATTGGAACAAAGCTTGCCTACATTCAACAAGAAAAAACAATGGAGGAGGAAGATGATTCTGATGAAAATGATTCAGCTCACGTCCCTATTTTGCCCATAGGTTAATAAGAAAGGTTGGTTTATTTTCTAGTTCTTTGTGTTTTGAATTTAGTTTATTTTGGTCTTTTTCTGACATAGATCTGGTCTGATTTGGAGATAGGAAAGTGGCAACACTGGTCACTTGGTTCTCAGTTTTGCTCCCGTAAGGTTGTGCTCTGCTTTATATTGCGAATCACACTTTGAAATCTTAAACGTTGAACTTAGTTTAAATCTCTCCATTGAAGGAATTATCAATAATTTTGTTTTGGCTACTATTGCCACTAGTTATTGGTAATTTAATCTTAAGTTGTTTGTCCTATTTCGGACCCAGGAGCCATTCTGCTCCTTGTGTATATATTGTAAATATTTAATTTGGGCTATGAACATAATTATTTATATAACTAATAATATTTCTATTAAATTTAAGTAAAGTTTATATCGCGGACGGTAATTTACCTTAGGTATTACCATGGGATTAAACCGACTGTTACGTTTAGGTTACGTAACCCCCCTCTTGTTTGTTCTATGGATTTGAGGAGTCCTGGAATTAATAATTTAGATTCCTCTTATCTTCGGAATGGATTTAAGAGTACAAGGTCTAGGTGTGGTTAATTCGCTAGTTATTACTTACTTGAACGGAGTCATTCAGACTCAGTCGAGTTTAACTTGGGTACGGCTTGGGGGTCGAGGACAGGTGATTGGCATCAAGAACTTCGTTACTCGAAGAGCTATCACCGTTCGATTCTGTAGCTGATCATCCGAGGTTTGGCTCAGTGAATTCCACCCAGACCATAAGTTGCTCATTTTGTGTGGGACCTCCAAACTGCTCCGAACTGCAGTTGAGGTCAGAGCGCGTCTTGGTTGAAGGCTGGTTAATCCTGGCAACTGAGTCAGGGTCGGTAGCCCCTCGAGTCCCCTCAAATTATATATATATATTTAATTCACTCCGCATGATCAACTCCCCACTTAGTTCTTGACGATGCTTCCGTTTAACGAGAAATGGGTGATAATTGAAGAAAAATTATCAACAAAAGGTCGAGTTAAAGTGGCAGTCTTTTTTCTTTATCTATCTAACTACTTTTATCTATTTCTCTCTCTCTCTCCTAAAATGGCAAACTAGGTTCTCGCCTCTAACAAATGTGTTTCCGCTACCCTCTAACTTAGTTTTTCTTCTTAACAAAATAAAAACATGAATAACGAACCAAATTATTAATAATACAAAACGGTAAATATAAACGTTTGAAGACGAAAATGAAAAGCAAGTAAAAAAGGGTCACACTCGCTGATTTTGGATAAGGGGTTTTTCGCCATTGTAACGAGAGACGTTTCGGCTTTAAATTGTAATTAATGATTCCCCCCATCTCGTAACCTCTTCTCGATTAACAAAAAATAAAAAATAAAAAAAGTACTGTAATAATAACGGCGGTATTTACGAGACTCGCGTCAGGAATTTAAGGGACGTAGGAACGAGGTTTACGTGCAGTTATATCCTCTAATATAAGTATGTTAACATACTAACGATATAAAATGTAAAGTAGGGCTGCTTATATATATATATATATATATATATATATATATATATATATATATATATATACACGCGAGTGAAAATTAAGAAGCAATTCCAAGGCCTTTCGTGTATTTAAAACACTTCATCAGGGAATGAAGCGAGTACCCTGTGGCTGTGGGTGCATAACATTTATTTTACGCGTTTAATTGTAAAATTCATCGGTGGTGTAGGGGTTAGCGTCGCTGACTACGAATCCATCGGCCCCGGGATCGAGACCTGGTGACGGCAGGCAGCGCGCAGCAAACCCCTCCCACACAAAGAAAGTGGTTGGTAAATAAATGGGTACCCCCTGGGTAGCCTAGTAGTTAAGACGGTGGGCTGTTGGTGGGGCGTGGTTCGGATTCCACGTTCAACTGTTGGTCTAAGGTGGAGTGAAAAGCTCGACTTTCGTCACAATGAAAAATTTGGGCGGAAGCAAACGAAAGGGAACCAAAGGTTTATATATATTAGTGTGGACCAAAATGGGGGGTAAATTATAAAGTTGAAGAAATCCTTGTTCCACATTAATGCCCTTGTTCCTTTGGACCAGATAGACATGTCAGCAAAATTTTGGTCAAATATGAGAATATTTAGGGGTCCCGAGATTTAATGACTTATAAAAATTTCCAATGAATAGGCGCGCTTACTGTAGAACATCAATGATCAACTCAACTCTTGAGTTGCAACTTATGAAAAAATTTCTTCTTATTTAAGAAATTTTTGGTGTTAATAGAGTACAAAAACAATCTTAGATCATTATTTCAGAGAAAATTATTAATAAGGAAAAAAAAATTTTGGATAAAATATATTATCCTTAATTGGTCAACTCTAAATTAAAGGCTTTGCCTAATTGGCTTGAACCTTTTAGTTATCCTTTTTATCTCCTAATTTAACTGGTTTATTTTACTATTTCAGAAATTTAATTTTTTAAACTAAAAATGGCTACTCGTTCTAAAACTGATATTCCAATCTTCAAAAGATTCAAAACTCACTGGGATTTTATGGATCATTCTCAAATCACAACTGCTGTTGATTCCCAAAGCTGCAGAATAATTGAAAGAGTTCAAGATTTAAAAAATCAAACGGTCTTAATCATGAAGGAGGCACTCAACTCTAAACAGCCAAGAGATGATTATAAAGAATTTTTTCAACTTGTTCTCTTGTTTTTTGGAGAAGAAAGCATTTCTAATACTCCCTTGAAGAGACCTGGAGCGTACCATCATGCAAGATGGATGGCAAAAGGAATTTATGCATTTAAGCTTTTTCTTCTCCAAAATCAATTTAAGATGACTAAAAAAGAACTGGATGCAATAACAGAAATTTGTTTATTTGTTGCATTGGTATACGCAAAATCTTGGGCAAAAGCTTCTCAACCAGAGGAAGCCCCAAATGTTGATCTTAAATTTTTGCAAGATCTTGCAATAATGGAGGAAAATTCTTTGATATCAAGTGTTATCAAGCAAGCCCAAAATGCCATTAAACGACATCTGTGGTACCTTTCAGAAACACTTGTTGGATTAAGCTTCTTTGACAAAAGCATATCCCTTGAAGAAAAGGAGCAAATGCGAAATAATATCAAAATGCCTCCAAGAAATAAGGGACTGAAACGTTTAGAAGCAAAGGTAACCCTAGCTTCTTTTAAAGAAAAAAGGATTTCTGATTTTGTTACTTCAAGGACTAAATCTCTTTTTGATGCTCTACATCTCAATTCTCTCTCCACTGAAAATTCTGCATCAACATGGGGAATAGATCCTGAGTACCAAAGAGGCTGTGCTAGAGTTCGTGCCCTTAGAGTGACAAATGACACAGCTGAGCGGGGTGTTGCATTGATTGAAAAATTTAATCAAGCAGTGACAACTAAAGAAGAGGACAAACAATACCTGCTCAAAAGTTTTCAAGAATCGTAAAGAATTCCCAACAAAAAATAAAGCAGAACTTATGAAAATGAGGAAAAACTAATTTTTTCAGCATTAAAAGGAAAAGTGCAATTTTCTCGGGACCCCTAAAACTTGACGTAGAGGTTTCAAATTTTGTAATTTGATTAAGGTAAGCAAAAGGAATAACATTACTCATGTGGAACAAAGATTTTTAAACCTTCATTTTTTTGGTCCACACTAATATATATATATTATATATACACACACACAGGGCGTTTCATAACATGTGGGACGCACTTTCAGGATGGCTTCAGGACCTAAAAACAATTAAAAAAGTTTATATAAACATATGCCCGAAATCGCTTTGTTTCCGAGTTACAGCCGGTTGTGTTCCAGTAAGTATCCACCTTACCTTTAAAGAAAGTGCTAAAAATGACCGCCTTGCGCTTGAATACACGTCTGAACACGCCTCGTCAGACTGCCTGACGCGTTCAAACATTCCAGGTATTATTCGGATTTTCTGGCATCCTTCTACACGTTGGCGAAGCATTTCAACGTTGTCAATGGGTGTCACGTAAACGATGGATTTCGGATACCCCCACAGGTAAAAATAGAGTGGATTCAGGTCCGGGGAGCGACAGGGAGCGCCGTCATGCATAAACCACATACGACGTCGAACACCAAGAGGAACTTCATCTATTAAATCGCTTAAATCATTCCTTAAAAAATTGGAATACGATTCTCCTGTTAATCTTCCAGGCAAAACAAAAGGACCGATTAAGTTGTCGGCAATAAGTCCTGCCCATACATTGATACTAAATTGTTGTTGGTGCCTTGACTGGATGATGGGCATGCGGATTCTCTTCGGCCCAATCCATACATAAGATGCATGTCTGCCATTTCTCTGTTTCATTAAACCTCCATTCTCACTTCAAATGCACACTATCACTGAATAGCACAAAAACTTTTTTTTTTTTTTTTTTTCACTGCACTGCATTTATTCACGGTAAGAAGTTACGAATATGAACAGTGAAACACCGCGATGCACCTCTGACTGACTGATGGCTCTACACTCGACGATATTGAAACATGTGATAGAGTGCACGAAACATTACAATTGGCAAGGCCATACATAAGTCTTGTACACACTCACATTGTCGGCAAGCAGTGTTTGTAAACAGTTTGCGGAAAGAATTGCTGGAACACAAAACGGGCTGTAACTCGGAAACAAAGCGATTTCGGGCGTATGTTTATATATACTTTTTTCATTGTTTTCAGGTCCTGAATCCATCTTGATAGTGCGTCCCACATGTTATGAAACAACCTGTATATATATACCTTACCTTACAACCTTACAAAGGTTCCGTGCGACGATTTCTCACTTCGCGAAGGTCAAGCTTGTCGCCCCTCCTCTCGAGTTGGCCTGGTGAAGTAGTGAGTTGGATTCTTGCGCTCTCCACCTCACATAGCCAGGTACGCCCGGCTCATCGGGGATTGTTCTGAGCCAGGCGTCTAGTCTTCTTTTGAAGATTTCCACTGCAACTCCCTTCGTGTTTCTTAGGTCTTTGGGCAACTGATTAAACAGTTTTGGTCCTCTCACTACAAAACTATTTTCTTTCAGGGTTAAGGATGTTCCCTGTTTCGCCTTCAATTTGGGAATACGACACAGTCTACCGCTTCTACTTTCCACCGTTCTTTGGGGGGTTATGGGATTCAGAGTAAGATTAGGGACTAGTTTCTCCATTATTTTCCAAGTGTAAATAATGGTGTGTCTCTCTCTTCTCCTTTCCAGTGAATATAGGTCTAGTTCTCCTAACCTTTCCCAGTAATTTAGTTCTTTGCACCCATTGATCTTGGCTGTGAAGCTTCTTTGGATCCCTCCAGCTGTCTAATGTCTTCTTTTTTATATGGGGATGTTAGGACCGAGCAGTATTCCAATTTGGGTATTATCAGGGTTTTCAGTAGAGGAATCATTACATTCCTATCCCTTCGTTTAAAGGTTCTCAATATCTCTCTCGTTATTCTCTGTGCTCTGTTTACTGCTATCTTATTTTGTGTTTCAAATTTCGCATCATCTGTCATTACAACCCCTAAATCTTTTGCTCTGGAATTTCTCTGAATTTCCTGTCCATTTGGGGTATAATATTCCATGGACTTTAGGTCCTCTCTTTTTCCGTACCGTAATAGCTGAAATTTCTCGGTATTAAACTTCATATTGTTGTCTTCCGTCCATTTGTAGATTTTGTTTATGTCGGTTTGTAGACATCCTATGTCTTCTGGGTTTCTTATTTTTCTACTGATCTTTGTGTCATCCGCAAAGGATGTTACTGTGCTGTCTCTGGTAACGTCCTCATCTATGTCAGTTAGCATGATTATGAATAGTAGTGGAGCTACTACTGTTCCTTGTGGTACCGAGCTGAGGACCTCTGATTCTGATGAAGATACTCCTTGTACTGTAACGACTTGCCTCCGCTCACTAAGATAATTATATATCCATTTCCCTACTTTTCCTGTTATTCCCATATATTTCAGTTTATGTATTGATTCCGTGGTCACACTTGTCGAACGCTTTAGCAAAGTCTGTGTATAGTACATCATAGTTTTCATTACTTTCAAGTGAATCAATAATGTTGTTGTAGTGTTCCATTAGTTGTGATAGGCATGATCTGCCTGACCGAAACCCGTGTTGGTTATCATTGAATTTTTTCTGAGTTTCCAAAATGTCATAGATTTTCTGTCTAACTATTCTTTCAAATATTTTAGTGAGATGAGATGTAAGCGACACTGGCCTATAGTTTTTGGCCTCGGATCGATCTCCTCCTTTATATATTGCGACTATGTTCGCGCTCTTCAGAATGCCCGGTATTCCTCCCGTGTCTAATGATCGTCTGCATATCCAGTATAGGGGCTCAGCGATTGCATTCTTGCAGTTTTTGATCAGTGTGGCATTCCATTTATCCGATCCTGCCGCTGTGTGTTTTTTAGTTTCCCTATAGCTTGTGTAATATCATCCGTCGTAAAGTCGAAATCCGTTATACTTTCCCCTTGTGGTTCTTCTTCAAAGAACGCGTTTCTATCGCATATCAATTCGTCAGTTTTTGGGATACTGAAAGCTGATTCATACTGAGCTCTTAATATTTCAGATACTTCTGTTAGATCATCAGATAAATCACTGTTCTCATTTTTTAAAGGTCCGATAGTCGCATGGTTTTTCGACTTTCTTTTTGCGAAATTATAGAAGTACTTTGAGTTCGCCTTTATCGCTTCTATAGCGTCGTCATCTTTTTCTGTATGCTTCACGATTAGTTCCTGTATGCCGACATCGATACTTTGTAGTTTATCATTTAATATTTTTCTGATGATGTTATCTTTACAATTACTTAATTTTGCAGTCACTCTTTTTCTCTTTCGGAACAATCAGAGCTGGGCAGTATTTAAATACATTTGTATTTAAATACATTTGTGTATTTAGAACTGTATTTATAAATACATTTGTGTATTTAGAACTGTATTTATAAATACATTTGTGTATTTAGAACTGTATTTATAAATACATTTGTGTATTTAGAACTGTATTTATAAATACATTTGTGTATTTAGAACTGTATTTATAAATACATTTGTGTATTTAGAACTGTATTTATACATTTGTGTATTTAGAACTGTATTTATAATACATTGTTTTTCATGTATTTAAATATAGTATTTAAATACTTTAATGAGTATTTAAATACAATGTATTTAAATACTCAAAATATAAAAATGTAAATACTTTTACTGGTTTAATACACGTTCTGTACTAGCACAGTACGACGCGTCGACAGTGTAGTACAGCATGGTTCATGTTTCAACGTGTCAGTTCAATCAGTTGTGTGCCACTCTTAGTCGAAAGCGGTTGATTTCTTTATCGTGTGCGTGTCATGGCTTCAACAAGCAAATCCGGTGAATCAAACAGTGATATATCTGCAGATAACAATTTAGTGCACCCTCTGTTTGATGGAAAATACTTTAAAATTAAATCTAAAGACGGTAATAAGGTAAAGTGCACCTGCTTGCTGTGTAAACACGAAGTCTCTGCTGCAAGCAATGCTACAACGAATCTGTACACTCATCTGAAGGTAAGTGTTTTTTTAGACATCAAAAAATATCTTGAAATTGACCGAATAATCGTACAAAACGGCTCTGCCTTAAGTGGGCCTGTGTAACTAACTCGTTGCAATCAATCCAATTTGCGATGGAAAATTCATTGATGAAAAAGCTTTTAAAATCGTCTGATCTATAGAGTGGCGTATTTATTTCGAAATTCACCGTGTCCCCTAAAGTAGAAATTTATCAAAACATGAATTAGTGAATGCATATGTTAAAATTTGTATGTATTTAAAATGTATTTACAAGTGTATTTAAATACAATTGATGTATTTTGTATCTAAATATATTCGTAAAATGTATTTAGTATTTAAATACATTCAATGTATTTATTGCCCAGCTCTGGGAACAATGCCCTCTTTTGTCTTTCGAACCTGCTTCTCTTTCCTCTTTGTTGTATCTTTGGGACATGTTTTTCCACAATTTCTAACGTCTTCTCCTCTAACGTCATTAGCATCTCTTCCGGTCTTGGCCTCGAAAATGGTTTTCCAATCTATTACTTCCATGTTGGATGTCACATCTTCCCAGTTTATAGCTTTGGAGTGAAAATTAAAAATTTCGAATTTTCTTCTTTCTGTTGAGCGTGTTCTTTCCTTTCCTGTTGCCTTTATATTAGTTGTTATTTCAATGATGTTGTGGTCCGATATCATAGTTGGGGATATTTCTACATCATCAATTAGATTACTGTTGTTTGTGAATACCAAATCTAGGCAGTTGTTTTTTCTTGTTTTTTCTGTTATTTCTTGCGTTAACATAAATTCATCAGCTAAAGCTAGTAGCATTTTTACCTGCTCCTGATCTTCTCGTGTGCCCCCCTTGTCCTGGTGTATACATATATTTTTTCCTATCCTTTTATATTTCATGAATGGGAAATTAAAATCACCACAGAGAAAAATATTTGGGGTTGGAGAGTGTAGATCTTTTACTAAGTTTCTTACCTCTGTAATGGAATCTGAAAATTTTGAGGTTGGCGTGTTTGGGGGTCTGTACATTACAATTAGTAGGGTACCATATTTAATTTTTCAATTTTTGCTGCTACACATTCTACGTAGTTGTTTGAGGTACTTATAGCCATTTCTGCTGTGCGCCTTTCGCGTGTGTAAATAGCACATCCTCCTTTACGTCTCACTGTTCTGTCGGCTCTGAGGATGTTATAGTTGTCAATCTGTATTTCTTTTTTTGTCAATACAGGACTCAATTTTTACAGTTCGCCTGGCAGTCCTTTAGATGAGTTTCCGTGAGGCATGCAAAGTCTGCTCCGGCTTCTTGCATGAGTCCTTTCAGGTATGCAACTTTGTTCGTGGAATAGTTTGATTTAAGGCCCTGTATGTTGGCTAGGATTATTTTTATTTTTTATTTTTATTTTTCGCATACAGGTGGTTCCGATTTGTTTTCCAATGGGGGTGCCGGTTTCGTTGCCTTGTGGTCCTCCGAGAAGTTACCTCTTTTTATCTTTGTCGTACCTGTTGTCCCGATAACGCATGAAGTGCCTTTGTTCGTACCTTCTGTCCGGCTCTCGGATTTCTATATTTATATTTGTCAGCTGGTTTTGTAATTGCTGGAGAGTATTTAGCAGCTGAAATGTGTTTGCTGCGTCTAAAAAATTGGCACTCTTCTTTGATGTTCGTTTTTTCTGTTCCTTCGTTGCGTTCCTTTGAGGGTGGTGGTATCGGCATTTTTTTCCGTGTTTGCAACTCCCATATCTTTCATAAGTGTTGCAGACCGTAAGATGGTGGAACATGCATTTCTTATCAAACTTGCAGTATCCACTTGTGTAATGCATTTTGCATAATGTGGGATGTGCATATATGCATTGCCCATCCTGATATCTGCAGTTTCCTTTCGCGTAGTATTTGCATACGATATTTTCTACGCTTCTGCTTTCTTTCTTATTATTTTCCAAGTTCTTAGTTTTGGCATTATCATTATTTTTCTTTGGCTGTTTATTTTCTACGTCTTTAGTTATTATCTTTTTATCATTTCGCTCGTTGGACCGTTTGTCTACTTCGCCACTTTTACTTATTTCTTTCCTTCCATCTATGTCTTCCTTCCGTATTATATTGTTTATATCGTTATTTGTTATTAAATTGTTGTTCGTTATTATGCTGTTATTCGTTTTTTCGTCTTCTCTCTCATCCACCCGTTGGGACCATTCCGGACCCATGTGTCCCCATTATTTAATTTTCTTTTGTAACTTTCGAGTCTGCTATCTCCATATAGCATTATGAAAGAGCACAGATGGCATCCATACAAAATGCAAATGTTGCAGTATCTTAGCGAAGACGACCCGGATAGGCGGCTGGCATCCTGTTTTCAGATGAAGCCAACTTTTATGTTCATGGAGAGGTTAATCGTCAAAACGTACGTTATTGGAGTGATGACAACCCGCACTGGATGAGTCCCTCAAAGACGCAAGGCGCTGGAAAAGTGATGGTGTGGTGCGGGATATGGGGCAACACAATTGTTGGCCCTTTTTTCATTGACACCAATCTGAATGCCGAAATGTATCTAAACATGCTGCAAGACACAGTCATGCCGTCCCTGCTGAACGAGGACGGGGGATTTCCAGCGTACTTTCGGCAAGACGGGGCGCCACCCCATTACGGTATCTGCGTGCTCCAGTGGCTGGATCAGCAGTTTCCGGGTCACTGGATTGGCCGCCGTGTTCCCGTGGAGTGGCCTCCGAGGTTCCCAGACCTCACCCCCCTTGATTTTTACTTGTGGGGGCACTTGAAGGCCATGGTGTACCAGGTGAAAATACAAAACACGGATCACCTAAAGGAACGCATTCGTGATGCGTGTGCATGCATAACACCAGACATGTTAACGCACGTTTGGCATGACTGGGAGGAACGCATCCGTATGTGCATTCAGTGTAATGGTGCCCACATAGAGCATATTTTGTGACTTACGAGTGATTGCGTAATAAAGTGACCATTTTGCCTATGTATGGAGACTTTTGACTCACCCTGTATATTAATAATAATACGGTTGTAATTTACATCTAAAAGAACTGGTCGAAAGCTGGGAAAACTGGGAAGGAAAAAAAAAGGCAATTAGCATTGAATTCTATCACAAATTCCTTATGGAAGTAGAATTTCAAGCAGCTTCTAATTAAAAGAAATAGAAATGGATACAGGTGAAAATATATATAAACGATGAAATCAGTTAAAATAAAAACACCATCATCAAAGGCTTGAGACGCGTTTTTTTTTTTTCTTTTACCTCCCAAAGCAGAAGAAAAAGAAACGCTAACTTCAAATCCCTAATGAACTACACTTTTCTCTCTTCCAAGGATTGACTCCAAACTTGGCCACAGTACTCAAACTATTTTGGGGGAGAAGGGACCGATTTCATGCGAGAGCTTTAACGAACATTCAACGGAGTTCATAAAAGGAAATATACACTAGACTGTTTTTGAGAACGTCTTTTTAAAATGTACAGTCGACCTTTCAAAAGATGGTTTTTACGCTTTTATTCCAATACTGACATAAGTGTAAAAATATTTCTAAAGCCGACTGCCGATTGTACATTAACAAATTGGCCAAATAAGGAGACAGAACATTCAAACATCAGTTTAATCCGAACATTACATAAAAATCCCTTTAATTTTATTATTATAATAACGAAGGATTAAACATTCGTTTCATTCTCGGATCATTGCTTTTGCGAGCAATTTCATGATTATATAATCTTTAAAAATATTTCCTTTTCAACAAACTCCGCAGGAAGGAAACAGGAATTAAGTTTATAAATTAAATATAAATACACAGTTTCAAGTCAAATGTGAAATGATGATGAGCGTTCCATTTACTTATTTCCTAAGCCGCTTTTACCAATACACTATCGTATGTACCGCCAGATTATCTTAACATTCAGACATCAACTAAGTCTATTCATCAAAATGTTAGTCAGTCTTGAGAACTAAGGAATTAGCTCAAAAATAAATAAATAAAATTCTCTCTCTCTCTCTCCCGACAGCCCTGGCTGTTCGGGAAACGGGTCGTGCTAGGGGGCGGTCAGAATAGGGGAGGCTCCCTCCGTGCAATGCTTTTTAATGCTAGGTCGATCAGGAACAAGTTTTGCGAGCTACGGGCGCTCTTAGCATCAGAATACCAGGATATCGTTGCTATCACCGAGTCCTGGATTCATACTGATCGTAGGGACTACGTTGGGGAGTTCGAAATTCCCGGGTATAGAATGTTTCGCAAAGACCGCACCGTGGGGAGGGGGGTGGGGTACTAATATACGTCAGACACACGTTGAGTCCGGTTGACTGCCAGTTCCGGTCGGAACGGGAGCTGCTTGGCGTCGATCTGAACGTGGGAGGACGAACTATAGGTTAATCTTGGTGTACAGACCTCCGCATCTCCTCCTCGAGGAGGATACAGCCTTGTACACCGAACTCAGTAGCCTGCTAGGGGATAGGGTGTGTGTAGTTTTAGGAGACTTCAACTGTCGCGGCATAAAGTGGGAAAACAGGACTGCCGATGCTGAAGGGAGGAGGCTAGTTGACTTTGCTGATGAGAACTTCCTCACTCAGTGGGTCAACGAGCCTACACGAGGCGAAAGCGTTCTAGACTTAGTATTCACGACCGAAGACAACCTCGTCACTGGCCTCACCGTTGACGAATCATTGGGCGGGAGTGATCACGGTCTTATTAGGTTCCGGGTGTGCGTCCCTCGGGTGAAGCATAGTAACTCGAGAGGCAGTAAGCTCGATCTCCGGCGGGCGAACTTTGTTAGCCTCAGGGATAGCGTAGGAGAGATGGGCTTAGAGGTTGGCGGCGAGGTTGAGGGAGTGTGGAGTGCATTCCGGGACGAGTTTATGGTGCTGCAGTCTGCTGCCATACCCTCAAAACCGGTTACCCCTGCTTCAACGCAGCCTAAGTGGTTCAATCGTGACATCGCTTCGGCTATCCGAAATAGGAAAGTAGCGTATAGGAGGGCGAAGGCCAATCGTTCCCACGAGAACACTGAAGCGTATGTCCGCCTGTGTAGGGAAGTGAAGGCGAAGGTTAGGCTAGCGAAACGTAACGAAGAACTACTACGGGTGGCAAGCCTCTGCAAGGGGAACCCTAAGGAATTCTTCAGTTATGTTAATAGTAGAAAACCCATTAGAAGCATGATAGGTCCGTTAAAGGACGGAAGCGGCATTCTGCGGACCTCCGACGCGGACATCGCTAATGTGCTTAATGAGTACTTTGCGGGAGTGTTCACCAGGGAGGATACCCGCGTCATCCCCGAGCCAGGCGTGAGGCACGAAGGTGCTGGCCTGGATAGTGTTAGATGTACCGCGACAGTCGTTGCCGATAGAAGACAAACTGAGCGCGTTTAAGGCTCCTGGGCCAGACCAGTTTCTCCCCAGAGTGTTGCGAGAAGTGCGCGACCAGGTGGCTCCCCACCTGGCTACAGTCTTCAACAAATCGTTGGAGATGGGCCAGGTGCCTGGTGACTGGAGGGAAGCCAACGTGACCCCTATCTTTAAGAAAGGGGATCACGAAAGTCCAGGGAACTATCGTCCCATTAGTCTCACTTCAGTTGTAGGTAAATTATTAGAATGGATAATAGCTGATAGGATCGTTGACCATTTGGATTCCTACAAGCTGCTTGGGGACTCCCAACATGGGTTTAGACGGCATAGGTCGTGTCTCACCAACTTGCTCGAGTTTTTCCACGTCATGTTGAGTGAGTATGATAGGAGTAGGGCGATTGATATACTTTATCTCGACTTTCAGAAAGCCTTTGATAAGGTACCTCACCGCCGGCTAATGGCGAAAGTGCGCGCGCTGGGTATCGGTGGGGAAATAGGTAGGTGGATTGAAAACTGGCTGAGGAATAGGCGGCAGAGGGTGGTAATTAAAGGGGCTAGTTCGGGTTGGGCCTCGGTCACTAGTGGGGTTCCTCAGGGTTCCGTTTTGGGGCCACTGTTGTTTATCATTTACATAAATGATATCGACGGTGGCATCGTCTGTCGGATCGCCAAATTCGCTGATGACACCAAGCTTGGGGCCAATGTTGGGACGCCCGAAGCGATCGAGGAACTGCGTGCGGACCTAGGTAGGATAGGAGAGTGGTCCGAAAAATGGCAAATGCCGTTTAACTTGGGTAAGTGCAAAGTGATGCACATTGGCTACGCCAATCCCAAGTCGGACTACTCGATGTTGGGTAGTAATATCGAGGTGACTGATTTAGAAAAGGACTTGGGTGTGCTAATTAGCAGCGACCTTAAGTTTACGAAACAGTGTACAGAGGTGGAAAAGAGAGCCCAGAAACTATTGGGTTATATCAGGAGGCAATTTCAGTTTCGGAACAAGGAGATTGTGCTCTCACTGTACAATTCCCTTGTTTGGCAGCACCTGGAGTATGCTGTGCAGTTCTGGTCGCCCACCCTCAGGAAAGATATTGAGAGACTGGAGCGAGTGCAGGCGAGGGCCACAAAGTTAATCCCTTCCGTTAGGCATATGGGCTACAATCGACGGTTACGCGCCCTGAACTTGTTTTCGCTTGAAACTCGGAGGCTGCGCGGTCAACTGATCGAGGTTTTCAAGCTCTTACACGGGTTGAACGATGTCGATTTTAGAAGTATGTTTAGTTTAAATGATAACCCAACTCGTAACAATGGTTGGAAGTTGGATTTGAAACGGTTTAGGACTAGTGTGTGTGGGAATTACTTTACGTATAAGATGTGACACATGGAACAGGTTACCTTCGGAAGTTGTGAACAGTTCCTCTGTGGATCAGTTCAAGAAAAGGTTAGACCAAATCTTGCACACTATTTGAGTGTGTACAAAATTTTCCCTGGCACCCGTTGCCATTGGTACCTCCTCGGTATGGGCCGCAAGGCCTTTTGAGGTACTTCTTTTCCTTGTAACTCTCTCTCTCTCTCATCAGAGAGGCCTATAGCCCTATACGAGAGGCTCTATATATTAGGAATGGTTGAGAGACAAGAAATAATGACGTCCGCAATGACGTTATCATGTCGCGAATCTCGAACCCGTACAAACGTTCAACGGATTAAATATAACAATTAAGACCAACGAGCGGGTCGTTAAAAACTTTGGAATAAAAAAAAAAGTTCTTTAATAATACAAGTTTCCGTTTTAGAGCCGAAGCATAAAATTACCACTTTTCTACTACCACCACTTACGTTCTCAGCCTCCATGGAGGAAACGGGAGACCTTATTAGAGGAGCCGCGGAACAGGAGGTCTTTAAGATATTCCTTCGAGTTTTTTTTAATTAAAGGATCCAATAAGGCCGCTTCTTATTATTCTTGTTTGCCGAGGATTCCTTATGACCTCTCCGAGAGGAAGACGAAGAAAGCTTTTTCTGAAATATTGAAAGAAAGCCTTTCACGAGGGCCGCGACATCAAATCCGGTAACGGATATTTCGCATTTTTAATTTCGCACGAACGGCTCCATCACTTAATTAAAATGGAGAAGAAGCAAAAAAAGATCGACCTAATGTCATAAAGATTGTTTTGATCGAAAGGAACCTATCCATTAATCTTTCGATGCATAATAAAAAAAGATTTTGACAATATAATTTAGAATTTCTTGCGAAAGCTCCTTTCTTAATCTTACCAATAATGAATTAGTTTCATTAAGTTCAATTAAATTTTAACCTATTTCCAAATTATGCTTAGTAAACTACATTTTTTAACGAAATGTAAAAACCGCCAACCCCTCACAACTATCTACAAACTTCTTATTCAAAAAATGACAGCCGTACATTCAACTGTCTATGTATACCGAAAACTGACACTGCATCAACTGCCTTTATAACGACAGACCGACCGACCGATTTTCCCATCATAATATAACTTGCATTCCGTGTCTATAAACGTTCTCTTCCCCCTCAAATCACGAAAGTGGCCTCGCAACACGGCACAAACGGAAAGGTGTTCGAATGCATTACAGGACGCTGTCAAAAGCAACGAGACTCGTTCACTCGTCACATTTGCCAAACCATTCCCATCCAATTCCAAAATGGATATGCGTCATTCCCAATTCCCGTTTCAAAGTTGAAGCCTCACGATGCGAATACCTTTCGATCCCTTCGCTCGAAAGAGGGGAAAACGGGGTGGGGGGAAGATCCCACCCTCAAAGTTTGAAATCGTTCAATTTAAGTTCTGCTATAGTCGAATCTATCGGTTCTGGAATTGTGTGCTTTACTTCTATAACGTTCGCTATATTGTCTTTGATATACAACATAACCGCCTCCTCGCCTACCTATTCTGTTTTTAACAAAAAATCTATAACCTTTAATTTGATACTCCCCTACAAAGTCACGAGTTTCAGTGCTAAGCCACGATTCATTTATCGCAATTATATCATAGTCTTTACAAGCAATTAAAGAAAAAAATTCGTTTATTTTATTTCGTAGGCTACGAGCATTTAAGGATAGAACCTTCAAATTGTTTGTAATTACGACAACTTCGCGAGCGCAGTAGAAATTCATGGAATTTACGCTGGGACCATTCGAGTTACGGCAGCCTGAAAAGAAGAGACAGTATTATGAAATAGTCTTCCTAAACGCGCAGCTCCTACGTCATTAAGATGAAGTCCATCTCCGAGGAACAAGTCCCTCCTGCCGTAGAAACTGTTCCAAAAATTCTCAAAATGCACTCCTTCCTGTTGGCAAAGAGACTTTAGGTTATTGTTAATAGAGGTCGCCTTGCTGTAGAAATCGTTACGATGGGTAATTCGAGGAAGTATATCTGTTAAAACAATCTTATTAGTTTTTTCCTTTAATCGCTCTAGTAAGTCCCTGTACCTAGCAAGCAGTTCTTCCGATCTAGAATTTAAAACGTTATTAGTACCGACATGAATAACATACGTTGTGTCCTCGGAGGTACCATCTGTAAATTGGTCAACACTATTGGTTATATCCTCCACCCTTGCACCAGGGTAGCAGTAACGGCGCCTACGACGAGGGTTTCTCCCACAGAATTCCTCGAGCTGTCCTCGAACAATGGAATCGCCAACGAGTCGTATTTCGGGTTCATCATCATCTTCAAAACCTAAAACAGAAAACTTATTGTTTGTTATTACTGGTAGACATGTCTTAGGTTTTCTCAATGGGGCTACATTACGAACTCGAACGAAGGGTTGGGAACTAGGAGGAGAGAGAGGACTATTAATACTATTTATATTATTAATAGAAACTGAGGCAGGAGGGGTCGAAACTGGAGTCTCAAGGGATTCTAATTTTGCCGTCAGGAGCATCACCCTTTCTTCAAGGCTTACTCTGGCCTCCTTCTCACGTTCTAACTCGTTCCTCAGCACTTCCAAGTTTGAGCACCACCTGCAAACTAACTGTTCATTATTATTAGCCATTGTAAACGCGTAAGCGGCAAATTTCCCTTCACAGCGACTGCAAGTACTTGACGGGGGTGCCATGCTTTTAATTAGTTAAACAACAAAAAAAAACAAAAAACGAGCGTTTGGAAATTAATAAATTACAACGTAGGTCTACCGCGTTTTTGAAACACACACACACACACACACATATATATATATATAATATATATATATATATATAAGCACACCGAACAAAAAATTAGTCGCCCCTCTCAGAATGTACCTAATAACGTGTGACGGCGCCTCTGCCTCTGGCCTTCATAACCGCACGAATCAGGCGAGGCAGAGACTCTACGAGGTTGTGCATGTACTGAACATCGATTTGCTGCCACTCGTTCATCAGCCGGTCCCGAAGTTCCGCCAGAGTCCGCGCTTCACTTTCTGTTTCCAGCCTGAACAACACCTTCGACGCATTCAGGATTAAAGGCTTCATTGGACCTGCGCTGTACTCGTCGCCTCCCATCATTGGAGAACAAACAAAAACGGGACTCATCGGACCAAATTACACGTTTCCAATCTGCCGCAGTCCAGTTTTTGTGCCTCTGAGCCCATTTATAACGTGCCAATTTGTGACTTGCTGTTAACAGCGGCCTCTTCCGTGGTACCCTGCTCCAGATGTCCATCGCATGCAGTTCTCGTCGCAATGTCCGTTCGGAAATTGGTCGCTGGAGAACCTCATTGGTTTCTTGGAGCAATTGTTCTCTGGTTTGAAAACGATTTGCAGTTACTAGACGAGAAACATGGCGGCGGCCCCTATTGTCGAGAATTGTTTTCCGGCCACAGTTACGCCGTCGATTGTCAGTTGATTGCGAACTACACCACTCTTTGTAAACTCGCTGGACAGTACGCGTTGACACACCAACAAATTGGGCTACTTCAGACATTTTGTGTTCGTGGGCTCTGCCAAACACGATGGCTCCTTTTTGCCACTGAGTAACGTCTGCCTCACGACCCATTTTGCAGACTATATCCAACACACACTTTGTTCTTCACCACCTCACAAACAGATCTGATCCTGTGTGCTACGTCACCGCTACTTGTCACTTACCAATGCTACATGAGCGCCCTCTGTGTGACCTTGAACTTCCTACTATCGGTGCTATTAGGGGTGACTAATTTTTTGTCCGGTGTGCTTAATATATATATATATATATATATATATATATATATATATATATATTATATATATTATATATATATATATAGATACACACACACACATATATATTATATATATATTTATATATAGATACACACACACATATATATATATATATATATATATACACACACACACACACAATTTAAACGTAATGTGACGCCAAAACTTACTACGCCTTAAATCAGTGGTTCTCAAACATTTTTCCTCGCGTACTACCTGAGGAGTTAAATATAATTATTGTACCAAATCATTGTTCCAGCAGGTCATTTTCACTATTTAATATCATTCAGTAATGGAAAAGTGTCTCGTTTGTCTATTTTTATCTAATATACTATTTCAGAAATGAAGCCTTATATATATATGTAAGTTTTTTTACGCACACCTACAGGTCGCTACAATTGGTGTAGAACAATGCGGTTTTCACCATTCGATGCGTCTTTTTATTGTGCAGTGCCCATGCTAAAAAAAAATTCCCTAACATAAATCCTCCCCCCCCCCTTTTAGGGGTACAGTTCTTCCCATTTCTTCATTTTTAATCATAATTTTGGCACAAAGTGGGGGAGGGGTGGGGTAATG
The DNA here is from genome assembly GCA_023014485.1 of Bathynomus jamesi. Lineage (NCBI taxonomy): Eukaryota > Metazoa > Arthropoda > Malacostraca > Isopoda > Cirolanidae > Bathynomus > Bathynomus jamesi. The sequence goes on along the minus strand of JAJOZX010009974.1, from coordinate 40,159 downwards.
GGGGAGGGGATGGGGTTAATGGGGAAACTCAGAAAAATAGATGCGATATATATATGTAACCAAAAAAAATTAAAGTAAATCCTTTGCAAGGTGCCAGCCCCCTTCAAAAAAAGCAAGGTGCCAGCCCCCTTCCCCCCTTGGGGGTAATGGGGGAGAGGGGTGGGGGTGGGGGTATTGGGGGAGAGGTCGGGTAATGGGGGAGGGGGTGGGGTTAATGGGGAAACTCAGAAAAAAAAATGATAACCAACATCGATTCCGGTCAGGAAGATCATGCTTATCACAACTAATGGAACACTATAACAATATTATTGATGCACTCGAAACAATGAAAACTATGATTTGGCGGGCCGCAGGGCCTCCAATTACTGTCGGTTCAGTTATTTGGTCAATAAAACTATAAAAATGAACGCAGTCATGAAAATCTTAGGCTTCAAATCAGAGCTCATTGTATTAAGATTTGTGAAGCTTTAGATTTTCATGGCTGCGTTCTTTTCTGTAGTTTTATTGAATGAATAATTGGTTTGCCAGTAACTGGAAGGCCGCAGGCACCCCAATTACTGAGGCCCAAGGTGAGAGGAATAGGAATGATATCCAGATAAAGAGCTACTAATGTTCAAAATAAAATACGCCGTAGGCCCACAATTCAGTCGAAGCACCGCAGATCTAGCACAATCGGCGCGACCTTTTGCTAGTTTATTACTAATTTACTGATTTGTTCTAATTACATTTTATTTAGTTTTATAGTTAAATCACGGGATACCCAAACTACAATATTACATTTAAAAACAATGACAATTAAATAAAATGTAAATTAAAGATACGAAAACTACTTTTTCAAGAAAATAATAGTCACAGATTACAAAAACTCAAATATTACAAACATCTCAGTTTAGCTTACCACTTAATAGTAGACCGCGTACCAGTGGTACGTGTACCCAGAGTTGCGCGTGCTAACTGATAAATATAGCGCCGCTAACGCTGACGCTAATGCAAATAAATTCTAGCGCCGCTAACGCTAAGTTTTTAAAATTAGTGGCGTTAACACTAACGCTAATTTTGTCGCTAATTTTTATGAAATGTATAGCCAAGTACTATTTTTTAATAATAATGCATTTGTATATATTTGTGTGTGTTCGCTATTTATCTTTTATAGTGTCAAATGGGAAAAAAATTATATCTTTAAAATGATTATTGGGTATTCAAGAAAATTGCTTAATTTGATATTTATAATTAAACTTATTTATTGGAAAGACATTGTCCTCCTTTACATACTTAGTTCAGGAAACTGTTTATTATTATACATTCTGCGTTCAGCATTATGTACAAAAAGCAACGTAATATAGAGAATAACATTTATATTAGCGGTTTGCGGTTAGCGCATAACATTGGCTAAAAATGTAGCGGCGCTATCTGTCCCGGTAACTATTTTGAAAAATAGCGCCGCTAATGGATGCGCTAATAATTAACTAGCGTCGCTAATTTGCACCGCTAGGCACAGCTCTACGTGTACCACAGTTTGAGAACCGCTGCCTTAAACCAAATTTCAAAATTATCAAATTTTTTATCAAAAAAACTTCCGAAAAGGATTTTTCACAAATTTTTAAACATTTATTTATTTTTTAATCTAAATTGTAGTAGTTTTCATTATTATTAGGGCTTCAAAATGCTCGTGGATTGGCATCGGAAAATGCTAAGTTGAAGACATTCAATCAATGCTTACATACTGCGAGCCCTGTCTAAACACCTCTTTCTATCCGAATTTATCGCCGGAACAAGTGAAACAGTGAACTTGGCATCACTTCAACTTTTCCCTTCCAACGAATCTCGTAAAAGCTAAGACAGAGAAGTACGGCATCTTTTTTCGTGTGATTTAAATAAGGACTACGTTAGGAGTCGTACCCAATATACTGCACATCTTTTAATAACTTCCATTAGAGAACCAAACGCCATGACATAGAAGCGACAAGAAAAAATTAAAGTATTGAAATGAATTCCAGAGATTAAATTAAAATTTTGTATAATGCTTTCAGGAACAATCAATTTTTTGTCTAAGATTAGTGCCAAGAAACGGCGGTTCATTTTTAAAATTTTCATATATCGTCTGATGTTTTCAAATACACCAAAGTCACAGCTGTAAAGGCCAAAAATTTCTTGATAGGCAACTTAATAAATCTATGTCTATCAGGTCTTTAAAGTTACTATAGCTAATGAAAAAAGTTTTCAAAAGCATGAAGAATATGTCACGAAAGGACTTCTCTCTCTTTTTAAACTTATTTCGGGTCCAATCGTAAAAGGTCGAAAGGAAGTGGAGGAAACAGTCCATAAAGCGCAGTCCAAATCACAATACAGATTTTGGGTCAATCTTTGCATCCAAAACGAGTTTTTCTTCTTCTTAACTTCTGATCATTTACAAAAATTCAAAAGAACTTTGGCCAAACATTTCCAAGGAAAGACGACGCCTTTCAAATAACTAATGCGGCCTTAAAGAGTAAATTTATGTTATGCAGTGGTCAGGGCCTATCAGAGGGGGGGCTAGGAGGGTCATTTGGCCTGGGCCTCAAGCTTAAGGGAGCCTCAAATTTAGAAACTTTCAGGTTTGAATATGTTTTGCAGTGAAAGTAATAATTGGGTTTAGCTATGGGCCTCAAAAGCTGGAAGTGGCCCGGGCCTCTCTGGACCTCTGAGAGGGCCTGGCAGTGGTACATGATATACATATATGGTGTATTTAATGATGCAACTTTTTTTTTTAGTTCGTTTAAAACAAATAAATATGGGTTGAAAAAAATAAAACTCAACCATACGTTTTTTCTTTTCTTTTTTTAATGTTGCTCAAAAGTAATCTTACTTAAAATAGAGTAAACCTAAAAGTGATAAAATAAGGTTAAAAAAAAAACTTGACACGCCTTCCGATCATATCAACTCTTAACTGTTAAATATACAGGGTATCTACGAAATAATGGCGCAAAACTAATCAGTCATTTCCCTTACAAATCAATGTGTGAAATATGTATGCGTTTGTTTACGTTTCCAAACTGTCCAAGTTCAGAACACTTTCGCAAGATGACCATCATTTGTCGCTACAATGCGTATTCGACGATCAAACTGCATTAGGGTATTAGTATGCTCTTGTGGAATGGATCTATTCAATACAGACTAAACACAAAGTAACACACAAAGTCAATTTCATTGCTTTGTTTTAATTGCAATCATCGATGAGAAGCCCACTTCGCATAAGTAAAGGTTACAAATGGAATTAAACTTTCAATGCTTCAGCCGCAAGTCTGGATACTCGCTTTTCCATACTATCCAAAATGTACAAGAGTCTTTTTGACCCAAATGTTGGGTTTTGTCAGACGAACACTCAATTTATCGTGCGGGTTTCCTGCAAGTTCGGCAGACACTCCACCTCTTCCCAAGCCTTCCCATGGTCACGTGGGAAATATTTCAGGAGCTGTTTTTGTAACTGAAGTAGAGGGGGGAGGGTCGCAATTTTTTTTTTTTTTTTTTTTTTTTTTCAAACAGAGGTGTGGCCAGCACCAAAAATTGAGAAATTCCGCTCTCTGGCCTAGGCTTAACATTAATATAAAATTTTACACGCATGCTGGATATTCTTTGTTTTTTATAACACTCATCAATTACTTTATTGCCTGTATAATTATTTATATATTTGGCTTGAAACAAATGCTGGAAAAATTTACTAAGCTATGTTGTAGCCTGTAGGTCAAGGTTTAAAGAAAAGAGTCTCTCTCGTATATTTGAATATATCTTTTTGAAACATGAAAAGTAATTTATTGAAAAAATATTTGTATTCTATGTAAACAGATTTTCTATTGGATGGGGGGCGGGGGGGCGGCGGTACGAGCAAGAAAAACAAAAAAATTTTTGAACACCATTGTATTATTTGAAATGTGTACCCTAAAGTCTAAGTACTGCGCAGGATACATGGAAATTACGGACATAAGGCGACAATAGACAGTGCACAAGTCCAGGCTACTGTTCTGTAGAACAAAACGTACAGTGATAACTAAAAAGCCATTTAAAAATTACACATTATTATGCTTAAAATGTGGAACAAATTTGTCCCAAGTTTCGAAGATAAAATTGCGATACTTTACAGGCCAATAAGTTCGCCTCCTATTTTAATTAAAGAAGCCTTTTACTGGATTTTGAAAGGTTCATGCAAGTTCCATGACTTCCAAGTCTGCACTGGTATGAATCGTGTGATGGGGTATACACTCCCCTCCCTCGGGAGATAAGGAAGCTATGAAGGCCTGCGGGAGGCGGGGATACTTCAAGAGTGAATATATCGACCACGAAAGGTAGATCAAAACTAATTAAAAGGTCAATTTTAAAACTCGAATGCTACAAACGGACGTACAAGGGCAACTCTCATCTCTTCGAGACTTGAATTTCATACTAACTTAAATACGGACTCCCTGTACAGAAGCAGAAGGAAAAATATAAAGCAAACTACATTTCGTGGCATCCTCTGGTATAGGCCAATTAAACATTATTTTACGAGATTACGCATTGCCTGATACTGTCAATTCAATGAATAATCCCACGTCATTGAATTGCATTCATTTTTAATATCGTACCATAATTAGCGTGCACTGCTAGGCTTTTATTACGTCTGACTCGTCATCACTGTTCTCAAATATCACGACATATGAACTGCACGTTACAGTACCACAGTATTATTGCTATAGATACACTAGTATGTTGACATATCGTTGCTAAGGTAACTACGATGACTAGGATACAATTAATACAGTACCTATTACCATCATTTTGATGATCATTGTTACTAAACAGTATTAAATGGTACGTTGGCCCTACCAAACTTAGAAACTAGAAAAAGGGGTAGAGAGAGAATTAGCTAGACCGAAGATGGGGAGAAAAGTAATTCGACTACAGAGGCTATGAAGGATTAGTACAGAAATACAAACCTATTAATCCTCTTTAAAGGTGACGACCAAGAACTGGGATGAAAACAAACAGGCCTATTCAAACCCAGAATTTTTGGCACCTTCATTAAAACCCATTTACAAGAGATTTAATTAACGGATTAGAGCTTAGACATAAAATGAGACATGCAGTTACTGAGTGGGTAAGCCCAACAGTGTCGAAAAAAAACACTACCATAAAGCAGGTGTGGATCAGTATACCGGTACCACGACTTCTGTAAATGAACGTACAGGATGCAAGTTGTAAGTCAGAATTTTAACGCTTAATTTTCTTAAAATGGAAAGAATCTTATAAACAAACGTCTTTAAGAGAATTAAAAAGTATTTGAACGTGAACTGCAGTCGCGCATCTCCGAGAGACCTATATTAAGCCCTTGAACAAACACTCAAAAGGCGTTTATCCTTCACTGACCTTCAGTACTCTTAAGCATGGAATGTTTAAGTTCTCTCTAACAAGTTTAAATAATCGGACCGGTTCGACTGAGTAACTCGGCCAGTAAACGTTGTTCTTTTCATGCGAGGAGGATGGCAAGCCCTTAGGCGCGCCGCCACCGCATCCTCCAACAGACATTCAAAAACAACCTCCTTATCAATTATCAATTATCAATTACAAAACGAGAGATGAAGAAACGCGCTCAGCATCCGAGCGCAGACGACCCGGGGAGTGGCGAACATCCAAATTCCACGTACCGATGCGTCAGTGCGAATGAATGGCTCAGTCATCGGACTTCGAAGTTCTCTTAAAATTCAAATCACACAGTATAAAAGAGAAAAAGAAACCTTTGAGGATATTGGTAGGTGGGGTAGCGGGTATTCAAATGCAAAAAACTACTTGGTCCTAGGTCTTAACCTATACCTTTAATTCTTCAATATATATATATGATGAATAAAACCACGAAGGGAAAAGAAACACAAAGGGGTGCTCAAGCGCTTTCGTCTAATGACATCCTGTGTTCCTGAGGATGTCATTAGACGAAAGCGCTTGAGCACCCCTTTGTGTTTCTTTTCCCTTCGTGGTTTTATTCATCATAAATATTTTTCACGTGTCACTTTCGTGAAATAATTTTTCATATATATATATATATATATTTTTTTTTGTTTAACAAGGCTTCAGAAATTCACCCTGAGGCCCGGTTACAATTGTAAATGAGTCAAGCTTAAGAATAAAATAATGCATTCAGAACAGCTTCGGAAAGATATTCGCCTAAAAAATATTCTAAACCTGTACCTAAACACAAATAGGTTTAAAAATCTTACCTCCGTATGAAGAGAAACCGACACACGAAACATCAACAAGCTTCTCCCCAATCTATCCCTCCACGAAGTTAAGTATCATAAAATTAATTAAGGAAAACATTTTCAATCGACAGCTGGGACGAAGTTCAAATATTCTTGCATTAAAGAAACAAGCAAATATAAATGATACCAAGAATAAGTGTGTTCAATTCCTTTCCGAGATTCCATCACAGAAGTGTATACAACGTATTAAAAGGAGGGCGAAGAGAACTTCTCAATTATCTAGTTCCTCATTTAATAAGAAAAAACCGACAGTTCGGTCAAGACCTCGTATAAAAATTGATTAATTAATGGATGGTTCTGCTCACACAAATATAATGGAATTAAACTCTCCAACGTGAAACATCAAACCTCCCATTATGGTAATAGCGAGAGAACTTGTCAAAATTATGCAAAGATGATGGATAGTCCCAATGAGAAAAGGCAAACGCAGAGGATGATAAAAAGCGAGGAGAATGCGAATCAAATGGGAGCACCACTTATAAACTTAAAATCAGTTATTAAGGCAAGCATGCGTGAAGGACGGCTAATTTTTAGGTTTCGCAATCAACTTTATGAGAATTTCTCAGTAGGCATCAATGGGGCTTTTAAACAAAATCTGACAAATTTTAAAAGTATATCTGTCATGCTACCAATGCCAAGGGGAGTACGGTGCCAGGTACTTGTAGCAGTCCTATGCAATCGTCCTACGTATTTACCAACCATTTTGCATCAATTCGCCAAAACGGAACTTGCGTGTACTGTTTTTAATCAGTTTATAAAGATTAAATCTTTTAGCATACAGAGGCCTAACTTACGCTATATCTTTATGTGCAAGAGCTGGCTGCACTGGAAGATCTGGGCCTTGTCTGCTGAACTTCTCGCACTAATGGTCTGCTTGATAAAAAAAAGAACTCGAACAGAAACAACAAATCTATTACAAACAAATTCTATGAATATATTTTAAATGCAGAAGAAAAACGAAGGATCCTAATCTTATTTCCTTTCAAAAATCTAAATCCGTAATCTCAAATTTCATTTCCTGTATTTGTAACAAACCCAGTCTAGTCTAAGACCTATAAATACGAAGATTCAAACCTATTCCTTTTAAACACAAATATTTATATACCAAGAATAAAAGAACTTCGCTATTACGAAGAACGAGACGGGGAGAAATATAGATGCCAAGTCTACATCGAAACCAAACAAGATTTTATTCATATGGCGATAAAGAACAACGAAAAAAATTTATACAAAATGGTTCGCTCCTATTTTGTAAAATGTCCTTAACAATTTTATTTGCCCTTTTACTCTTTGATCGCGTCCTACAACCTTTAATGCTTAGAATAAACTAACTTCCGAAAACCTGTTCTTGCTCCGTCTACTACATACTACTGTTCAGGCCTACTTTTAAAAAGTAAATTCTTATTGGCTTAATTATCATCACTTGGATATTGACTGCCAATGTGGCACCAGTGGCGTCTGGTTTCTAAAATATGGCAATCGTACGAAGGAAGAGGAAATAGTTCGAAGCAACGGGAAACACGAGCAATTTAGGTCCAACAATCTATTCCTCTCATACAGATTTGAGGAAACTAAGTACTGAACGAAGCCTTGTTGCTATGAAGAAGAGATGTGGGAAAAAGATAGAGTTGGGAGGGAGAGGGGGGGGGGGGGCTATGTTCCGAGGAGATAACCAAGGCGTAGGAGGATTCTAAATGAAGGGGAGAGAGAGGCGGGGAGGGGGGAGGTCTTAACAGAAAGGGATCCAGAGACCTAATTAAATGAACAATGGGCGGCCCTCTGTACAGCAAATAAAAGTACTAATTTTTAATCAATTGTTTTGCAATTGTAAGAAGGCCTGTCTATTGATTTCTAGATGCAGGGGGCCTATACGATACCGTAATATGCTAAAATAAAAAAAAAACTAATTTTACACTTACGTCTGTTACAAGCCATTTGGATACGTCTAATTGTAATTACGCTAATTAATACTGCCTCATTCACAGGGGTCAAGGCGTTTAGTACGGAGTGCAATAATCAAATCCAAATGTACAAATGACAACCTCTCGAAAGAAGTTTGCCTATTCAACGTTTTCCAACCTCTTACTAAGGCATTATGACCAAAAAGAACAGACTGGGTCAAGCGTGTATACTGGGCGTACTGTATAAAGCTAATTTTCCGGTCCTCGGTCCTCCTCAAGATATTACAAAGAAAATCTTTTTATATAAAAGAAAATATCTATAAATTACTACTACAACAGCGACCCCTACCCGTAACGTAGGCCACTAACACTGAACCTGAATCGTGAGTTCATGATTAATAGCGACAACTTAAAAAATGCGAGAATAGGTATGTATTTTCTTCCATTTAGCCATAACATAAATATAATTTGGAATACCAATGAAACATTTTATTACGGCAAAACAGTAGTCTCTCTTTCCTTCGTATATGGGCAACAACAGCTGTTTGAAATGTCATTTTCTCTGTTGCAGGTAACTGCAAACGAATTAAGTACTGGCTTGCGTTGCTTCTTCAGCGATAAAGGAGAAACAAAACTGAAATGCATAGTCATCCCCGAGCACACACACACATATATATATATATATATTTTTTTATTTATTTAAATTGTCAAGTGAAAAATATGCATCCCAAGTTTCGTTTCTTTCCCTCAGGAATGTGTAGTACAGCTGTGGAATAGAATTTACGGAAATAGCTTAAAAAGTGAAGGCCAAAAATTACCCATTAGTATTTTATCTTTGGAACAAACTGCTTTTCCCAACCGTATGTCTAGAAGAGAGTCGAAGCCAAATAACTGGGAAACGAACTCTTTAAACCACACGCTTATTCGTCTACCTCTTTTATTACTCATGAAAGGTCTTAATAACAAATGAAACGAAATAAATGGTGAAAGACCACTGCAGCGGGTTTACAAAAAGGTCAAAGTACTATCAGTAAGCCACGCACACACTCCCATTATTTACTAATGAAACGCGGCCAAGTTTTTTCTTTTTTATTTTTCTATCTTGACGCGAAGATGACCTCATGAACTCAAACACTGTCGCGAAATCAAAAATATGAAGTAAATGCTCTCAAAGAAGCATTTGTCAGCACCAGAAATAGATTAAAGAAGGCCATTCTTGGCGAGATTCGCGAGTGCCAGACGAGGTACCGTACTTGGGAAGGGGGAGGCCAAAGGAATGCCAAGAGGGGAGATAGACAGAGCCTTCACCCTCCAAGGTGAATGACAAATTATAGAGTGACAGGGGAAAAGGGAGCAATAGGAGGAATAGCCAAGAACGGCATTAAAAAAAAAAAATTACCAGGCACGCTATCACGGAGGCATGAAACGTTAAGAAGGTACAGGACACTATCTAACGCGGGAACAAGATCGAAAAAGAATAGTTCTATGCCGTGGAAATGCACATATTCTTTGGCTTTGTTGAAGAAAATAATATTACCCTCAAGATATTCCGTACCATATCAGTTGTAACTAGACTTCAAATGTGATCTGGAACACAAAACATCAACCTCGCTGCTTCCAATGTCAGAGGATAATTATAGTTTTAAACTCAATACTGCTATGGTGAGCGCAATAAAAAAAAACGTAGTGGTGTAAGAATTTTTTTATTTAGATCTATCGTAAATACTGTATATAAAAACTTCAGCCCCTACACATCTGGCGTTCATATATAACAAAGATTAAAAATTAGCAGGCCTTTTAAGAGCCAATTACAATGCAGAGCATAGCGGCAAACTGCTAAAATGGGCTCCAACTTCAGGAGTTCCAGAAAGATTGCCTTGACTCTGAATAGTCACGTCGATGACGGTTACATTCATTAACGTAAAGACTTCCCTTGAACACTTGAATCACAGCCGTTCCAAGAGGGAAGTAACTCCAAATATATCTTAAATCTGAATATACACTACAGGTGTACGATCTGTAGACACCTGGACGAAGGCCTCTGCAAAATTCAGTAGGCCTACCGTACACAAAGGTGATGAGATGCCTATAACACAAAGCTACTTCTAACTTGTAAACTGTCTAAATTTCCACCATTTTGCTCATGGTAACCCAAATACAAGACTATGTAAGGGAAGGTACTTTCTGCGGATTATACAGTACTTACTCTGCAAAGCGTTTCCTTTATAAACAAGTAGAGTACCATACAAGACTTCCCTCCCGACCCCTACCAGAGTTAATATCGTCAAAACCCTCGAATAGGCTACCGTATGAATTTAATCAGAAATAAAGCTCAATCCAACATAACAGAAATTAAAGGTAAAAAAGCATAGCACCTCGGTGGCGTAGGGGATGCGTCGCTGACTCCGAAAAAAATTGGTGGTTAGATTAGATAAATGGGTACCCTGGGTAGCCAAGTGGTTAAGACGCTGGGCTGATGCTGCTGCGTGGTTCATATTTCACGTTAAGCTGTAGGTATAAGGTGGAGTGACAAACTTGACCTTGGTCAGAATGAATTCGGGCGGAAGCAAGACCAAAGTTAAAGTCTTAAAAGATGACTCAAAGGATAAAGGTTTAAAGCTCTCTCTCTCGCTCTGACTGATTTAGAAAAGGACTTGGGTGTGGTAATTAGCAGCGACCTTAAGTTTACGAAACAGTGCGTAGAGGTGGAAAAGAAAGCCCAGAAACTATTGGGTTATATCAGGAGGCAATTTCAATTTCGGAACAAGGAGATTGTGCTCTCTCTGTACAATTCCCTTGTTCGGCCGCACCTGGAATATGCTGTGCAATTCTGGTCGCCCACCCCCAGGAAAGATATTGAGAGGCTGGAGCGAGTGCAGGCGAGGGCCACAAAGTTAATCCCTTCCGTTAGGCATATGGGTTACAATCGACGGTTACGCGCCCTGAACTTGTTTTCGCTTGAAACTCGGAGGCTGCGCGGTCAACTGATCGAGGTTTTCAAGCTCTTACGCGGGTTCAACGATGTCGATTTTAGAAGCATGTTTAGTTTAAATGATAACCCAACTCGCAACAATGGTTGGAAGTTGGATTTGAAACGGTTTAGGACTAGTGTGTGTGGGAATTACTTTACGTATAAGATCTGTGACACGTGGAACAGGTTACTTCAGAAGTTGTGAACAGTTCAAGAAAAGGTTAGACCAAATCTTGCACGCCATTTGAGTGTGTACAAAATTTTCCCTGGCACCCGTTGCCATTGGTACCTCCTCGGTATGGGCCGCAAGGTCTTTTGAGGTACTACTTTTCCTTGTGACTCTCTCTCTCTCTCTCTCTCTCTCTCTCTCTCACAGCAGTTAGTCCCACTCCCCCAGTAGTTAGTTCAACTGCGTCGGGAAACGACTCAGGCCAGTTAGGAAAAATCAACTTAAAATTCACTCAAAACTGTGCTCTTCAATGCTAGGTCAATTAGAAACAAACTAATGGAATTTATAGCGCTTGTCAAAACTGAGAACTTTGATATCATAGGAATAACGGAATCCTGGACTCATTCTGAATCAAGGGATTTTGTGGGAGAATTTGAAATGGTAGGTTACAAAATGTTTCACGAAGATAGGAACGGAAGGGAAGGCGGCAGTGTACTTTTGTATGCTCGGGACTTCCTGCACCCAATAAACAGTAATATCGTATCTGCTCATGAAATGTTGGGAATTGATCTAAACCTAACTAATAAAGTAGTGCAGCTACTTCTAGTATATAGGCCACCGCACTACCCCGTTGATAAGGATATAAACTTGTATAACCAATTAAGCAGAATAGTGAATAATAAGATCAGTGTGATTTTTTATTTTAAATGTGGTAATGTAAATTGGGAAAACAAAACAGCTGATGCTGAGGGCACAAGACTATTGAAATTTGCCGATCATAACTTAAGTCAATGGGTTGACGGTCCTACAAGGGGTAATAAACTAGACCTCATATTCACGAACGAAGATGACCTAGTCTCTGACCTGACTATTGGTGAAAATTTAAGTAACAGCGATCATAATTTCATTAGGTTTGACCTCAGGGTTCCAGTTAATACACGCGAAGACTCGTGAAAGACTGGATTTCTCGAGAGCAAATTTTGAAAGCTTCCGAAGTAGTTTAGACACACTTGAAGTTCTAATAAGTGAGGATGTCAATGTCACCTGGAGCTCATATAGGGATCAATTTAGAATATTACAGAACACTTTTATACCCACTAAAATGGTTTCCTTGTCAACAAAGTCACCGAAATGGTTTAACAACGAAATTAGCAATGCTATTATGGAAAGAAATAGAGCCTACAAACTACTTAAGCCGCATTTCAACCAGACTAATTCAGAAAACTATATAAACCTACGTAGGAGGGTTAAATCCTTAATTAGATCAGCCAAACGTGATGAAGAAGCTAGAGTTGCCTCACTCTGTAAAGTTAACTCTAAAGAATTTTTTTCCCATGTTAATAGCAGAAAGCCAATTAAAAATTCTGTAAGCCCCTTAAAATATAGAAATGGCGTACTGAAATTCGGTGATAAAGATATAGCTAATATGTTAAACGAGTTCTTCGTTACAGTCTTCACGGAGGAAGAGACAATTGAAGTGCCAAGTCCTCGGATTACATATGACGGTGACCAGCCCGTAGAGACCATAAGTTTTACGAGAAATGAGGTACAGCAATTAATTGATAAGATGAACAAATACAAATCACCTGGTCCCGACTTATTTCTTCCAAGGGTATTAAAAGAGGTTAGCCACAATGTTGACGACTTAGTAACCATATTCAAACAATCAATCGAGTTAGGGAAAGTTCCAACCGACTGGAAGTTAGCAAATGTAACACCAATCTTTAAAAAGGGTGATAGGGAAAATCCTTGTAATTACCGCCCGATCAGTTTAACATCAGTTGTCGGCAAACTATTGGAATCCATCATTACAAAACGTATTGTGTATCACCTTGACTAACAATCTAATTTTTTATTCTCAACATGGATTTAGGCGACATAGATCCTGTCTGACAAACCTGATAGAGTTTTTCCATAATATGCATACACTGTACGATGCAAGTAGGGCAATAGATATAGTGTATCTCGACTTTCAAAAAGCCTTTGACAAAGTCCCTCACGCGAGATTGATGGCTAAAGTCAAAGGACTAGGAATCACCGGGCTCGTTTCCAACTGGATTGAGGATTGGTTAAAAGATAGAAAGCAGAGTGGTAATAAATGGAGTGGCTTCGGAGTGGGCGCCCGTCACCAGTGGTGTCCCACAGGGTTCCATTCTGGGTCCTTTACTTTTTATCATCTATATTAACGATATAGACGTCGGGCTTCTAAGTGCAATCTCCAAATTTGCAGACGATACGAAATTAGGAAGTAGAGTAGGTACTGAGGAGGGCGTAAGAATGCTTCAGAACGATCTTGACAGGTTGGGCGAATGGTCTGCTACTTGGCAGATGCCATTCAACTTGGACAAATGTAAGGTAATGCACATAGGTTATAAAAACCCGAAGACCGATTACTCTCTCTTGGGAAGGAACTTGACTGAGACCAATCTAAAGAAAGACTTAGGAGTCTATATCAGCAACGATCTGAAACCGTCGAAGCACTGTGCAGAAGTCGAAAAGAGGGCCTTAAAAATATTAGGTTATATTAAAAGACAGTTCCAGTTTTGGAACAAGGAGACTGTAATGTGTGTCTATAATTCACTAGTCAGACCTCAACTGGAATACTGTGCGCAGTTTTGGTCTCCATCCCTCAGAAAGGACATAGAAAGGTTAGAAAGAGTACAAGCAAAGCCTACAAAATTGATCCCTTCAATGAGAATGCAAAGCTACCAACGGAGATTGGAGCGCCTAAATCGGTTTACCTTAGAGACGAGGAGGTTGCGGGGTCGGCTTATTCAAGTCCTCAAGATGCTCAATGGAATAGACAGGGTAGATTACAAGAATTTATTCTCACTTAAGGCCAATCCGACAAGAAATAATGGGTTTAAACTGGAACTAAGGATATTTGGGACCTCTGCCTGCGGGAATTTCTTTTCCTATAAAATAGTTAATATCTGGAACCAACTTCCCTCAGAGATTGTTTCCAGTCAAAGTGTAAATGTGTTTAAAAATAGGCTAGACGAAGTACTGAATTCTCTCATAGTTTAAGACTAAAACATCATAACTCTGCAGGAGTTCGCTTGCACGGTGTCTCTGTGAGCAATGTTCCCTCTAAGGTGTGCGCGTGTGCGCGCGCGCACAGCAAAATAAAATGCGCACAGGCTCAAGCGTATCATGAGTCATGACAGTAAATGAAGTAATTTCAAAAATTTCAGTTTAATGAATTCTATAAAGAACAAATTAAGAAACCGCTTGAAAGAAAATCATTTGGACATGCTCATGCGAATTAAAAGTTACCTGAATGATGACGGATGTATTAATCTTCATAGAGTTTATTTGGAATGGGCAAATGCTAAAGATCGTAGGGAGAAATCATAATCATACTTAAATGAAAGGCACTTTCATTTAATGTTATTTTGATTATATTTTATTTTATTGAATTTTATTTTTTTTATTTTACTTCTATTTTGTGAATGGATAAAATCATGTATTAATCTCGTTAGTCTACTTTAAATTGCTAAATGCTAAAAATTGTTTTGAGAAATAATAACTAAAATAGTCATTTTCAATTAATGTTATTTTTATTTTATTTCTTTATTTTGTTGAATTTTATTTTACTATTTTTTATTTTATTCATATTTTTAGAATGGATAAAATGTTTTCTTTTTTAAGAATATATAATATTGCAAACAGTTTTTTAATATCCATTTAATAGCACCGTAATGACCAAGCTATCACCTTACGGAAAAAATATTTATTAAGTATTTAATATTTATATATATTTAATTTTGAAGATAATAGCGCTCAGAAAAGTTTGCACAATTTTTCACCATGAATCTAAATGTCTGCACAACGAAAATTTCTTGCGCACACGGACTAAAAAGAATTAGAGAAAACATTGTCTGTGAGCATTCTAAATATAGAGCTATTTATATATTCTCCACTTTCCTTGGCTAATTTTCCAGGGTCAAGGTATTTTTTTCAACCTTTTTCTGTACTTGCCTCTGGCATGGAGTGAGCGGAGGGTGGGGAAAGAGACTTCTACTTTTCTACTACTGCTAGGATAGTCGAAAGAAAAATAAACTTTTAATAACAGGAACCTCCCAGAGTGGACCGCTCTCTCTCTCTCTCTCTCTCTCTCTCTCTCTCTCTCTCTCTCTCTCTCTCTCTCTCTCTCTCTCTCTCTCTCTCTCTCGCTCTCTCTCTCTCTCTCTCTCTCTCTCTCTCTCTCTCTCTCTCTCTCTCTCTCTCTCTCTCTCTCTCTCTCTCTTCTCTCTCTCTCTCTCTCTCTCTCTCTCTCTCTCTCTCTCTCTCTACAATCGACGGTTACGCGCCCTGAACTTGTTTTCGCTTGAAACTCGGAGGCTGCGCGGTCAACTGATCGAGGTTTTCAAGCTCTTACGAGGGTTCAACGATGTCGATTTTAGAAGTATGTTTAGTTTAAATGATAACCCAACTCGCAACAATGGTTGGAAGTTGGATTTGAAACGGTTTAGGACTAGTGTGTGTGGGAATTACGTTACGTATAAGATCTGTGACACATGGAACAGGTTACCTTCGGAAGTTGTGAACAGTTCCTCTGTGGATCAGTTCAAGAAAAGGTTAGACGAAATCTTGCACACTATTTGAGTGTGTAAAGACATTTAGGACCTCAGTCTGCGGAAATTTCTTTTCCTATAAAATAGTTAATATCTGGAACCAACTTCCCTCAGAGGATGTTTCCAGTCAAAGTGTAAATCTGTTTAAAAATAGGCTAGACAAAGTACAGAACACACTCATAGTTTAAGATTAAAACCTCAGAAAACTCTGCAGGAGTTCGCTTGCTCGGTGTCTCTGTGAGCAAGCTAAATATAGAGCTATTTATATATTCTCCACTTTCCTGTAAAATTTCCTTGGCTACTTTTCCAGGGTCAAGGTATTTTCTTCAACCTTTTTCCGTACCTGCCTCTGGCAGGGAGGGAGCGGAGGGTGGGGAGAGAGCCTTCTACTTTTCTATCCAGTTTTCTACTACTGCTAGCATAGTTGAAAGACAAAATTTTCCCTGGCACCCGTTGCCATTGGTACCTCCTCGGTATGGGCCGCAAGGCCTTTTGAGGTACTTCTTTTCCTTGTAACTCCTTGTAACTCCTCTCTCTCTCTCTCTCTCTCTCTCTCTCTCTCTCTCTCTCTCTCTCTCTCTCTCTCTCTGCTCTCGCTCTTAGCATCAGAATACCAGGATATCGTTGCTATCACCGAGTCCTGGATTCATACTGATCGTAGGGACTACGTTGGGGAGTTCGAAATTCCCGGGTATAGAATGTTTCGCAAAGACCGCACCCGTGGGGAGGGGGGTGGGGTACTAATATACGTCAGAGACACGTTGAGTCCGGTTGACTGCCAGTTCCGGTCGGAACGGGAGCTGCTTGGCGTCGATCTGAACGTGGGAGGGACGAACTATAGGTTAATCTTGGTGTACAGACCTCCGCATCTCCTCCTCGAGGAGGATACAGCCCTGTACACCGAACTCAGTAGCCTGCTAGGGGATAGGGTGTGTGTAGTTTTAGGAGACTTCAACTGTCGCGGCATAAAGTGGGAAAACAGGACTGCCGATGCTGAAGGGAGGAGGCTAGTTGACTTTGCTGATGAGAACTTCCTCACTCAGTGGGTCAACGAGCCTACACGAGGCGAAAGCGTTCTAGACTTAGTGTTCACGACCGAAGACAACCTCGTCACTGGCCTCACCGTTGACGAATCGTTGGGCGGGAGTGATCACAGTCTTATTAGGTTCCGTGTGTGCGTCCCTCGGGTGAAGCGTAGTAACTCGAGAGGCAGTAAGCTCGATCTCCGGCGGGCGAACTTTGTTAGCCTCAGGGATAGCGTAGGAGAGATGGGGTTAGAGGTGGCGGCGATGTTGAGGGAGTGTGGAGTGCATTCCGGGATGAGTTTATGGTGCTGCAGTCTGCTGCCATACCCTCAAAACCGGTCACCCCTGCTTCAACGCAGCCTAAGTGGTTCAATCGTGCATCGCTTCGGCTATCCGAAATAGGAAAGTAGCGTATAGGAGGGCGAAGGCCAATCGTTCCCACGAGAACACTGAAGCGTATGTCCGCCTGTGTAGGGAAGTGAAGGCGAAGGTTAGGCTAGCGAAACGTAACGAAGAACTACGGGTGGCAAGCCTCTGCAAGGGGAACCCTAAGGAGTTCTTCAGTTATGTTAATAGTAGAAAGCCCATTAGAAGCATGATAGGTCCTTTAAAGGACGGAAGCGGCGTTCTGCGGACCTCCGACGCGGACATCGCTAATGTGCTTAATGAGTACTTTGCGGGAGTGTTCACCAGGGAGGATACCCGCGTCATCCCCGAGCCAGCTGTGAGGCACGAAGGTGCTGGCCTGGATAGTGTTAGATGTACCGCGACAGTCGTTGCTCATAGAATAGACAAACTGAGCGCGTTTAAGGCTCCTGGGCCAGACCAGTTTCTCCCCAGTGTTTTGCGAGAAGTGCGCGACCAGGTGGCTCCCCACCTGGCTACAGTCTTCAACAAATCGTTGGAGATGGGCCAGGTGCCTGGTGACTGGAGGGAGGCCAACGTGACCCCTATCTTTAAGAAAGGGGATCACGAAAGTCCAGGGAA
Source organism: Bathynomus jamesi (assembly GCA_023014485.1). Lineage (NCBI taxonomy): Eukaryota > Metazoa > Arthropoda > Malacostraca > Isopoda > Cirolanidae > Bathynomus > Bathynomus jamesi. The sequence continues at coordinate 22,263 of JAJOZX010009974.1, read as the reverse complement.
CTATCGTCCTATTAGTCTCACTTCAGTTGTAGGTAAATTATTAGAAAGGATAATAGCTGATAGAATCGTTGACCATTTGGATTCCTACAAGCTGCTTGGGGACTCCCAACATGGGTTTAGACGGCATAGGTCGTGTCTCACCAACTTGCTCGAGTTTTTCCACGTCATGTTGAGTGAGTACGATAAGAGTAGGGCGATTGATATACTTTATCTCGACTTTCAGAAAGCCTTTGATAAGGTACCTCACCGCCGGCTAATGGCGAAAGTGCGCGCGCTGGGTATCGGTGGGGAAATAGGTAGGTGGATTGAAAACTGGCTAAGGAATAGGCGGCAGAGGGTGGTAATTAAAGGGGCTAGTTCGGGTTGGGCCTCGGTCACTAGTGGGGTTCCTCAGGGTTCCGTTTTGGGGCCACTGTTGTTTACCATTTACATAAATGATATCGACGGTGGCATCGTCAGTCGGATCGCCAAATTCGCTGATGACACCAAGCTTGGGGCCAATGTTGGGACGCCCGAAGCGATCGAGGAACTGCGTGCGGACCTAGGTAGGATAGGAGAGTGGTCCGAAAAATGGCAAATGCCGTTTAACTTGGGTAAATGCAAAGTGATGCACATTGGCTACGCCAATCCCAAGTCGGACTACTCGATGTTGGGCAGTAATATCGAGGTGACTGATTTAGAAAAGGACTTGGGTGTGCTAATTAGCAGCGACCTTAAGTTTACGAAACAGTGTGTAGAGGTGGAAAAGAAAGCCCAGAAACTATTGGGTTATATCAGGAGGCAATTTCAGTTTCGGAACAAGGAGATTGTGCTCTCACTGTACAATTCCCTTGTTCGGCCGTACCTGGAGTATGCTGTGCAGTTCTGGTCGCCCACCCTCAGGAAAGATATTGAGAGGCTGGAGCGAGTGCAGGCGAGGGCCACAAAGTTAATCCCTTCGGTTAGGCATATGGGCTACAATCGACGGTTACGCGCCCTGAACTTGTTTTCGCTTGAAACTCGGAGGCTGCGCGGTCAACTGATCGAGGTTTTCAAGCTCTTACGAGGGTTCAACGATGTCGATTTTAGAAGTATGTTTAGTTTAAATGATAACCCAACTCGCAACAATGGTTGGAAGTTGGATTTGAAACGGTTTAGGACTAGTGTGTGTGGGAATTACGTTACGTATAAGATCTGTGACACATGGAACAGGTTACCTTCGGAAGTTGTGAACAGTTCCTCTGTGGATCAGTTCAAGAAAAGGTTAGACGAAATCTTGCACACTATTTGAGTGTGTAAAGACATTTAGGACCTCAGTCTGCGGAAATTTCTTTTCCTGTAAAATAGTTGATATCTGGAACCAACTTCCCTCAGAGGATGTTTCCAGTCAAAGTGTAAATCTGTTTAAAATAGGCTAGACAAAGTACAGAACACACTCATAGTTTAAGATTAAAACCTCAGAAAACTCTGCAGGAGTTCGCTTGCTCGGTGTCTCTGTGAGCAAGCTAAATATAGAGCTATTTATATATTCTCACTTTCCTGTAAAATTTCCTTGGCTACTTTTCCAGGGTCAAGGTATTTTCTTCAACCTTTTTCCGTACCTGCCTCTGGCAGGAGGGAGCGGAGGGTGGGGGAGAGAGCCTTCTACTTTTCTATCCAGTTTTCTACTACTGCTAGCATAGTTGAAAGACAAAATTTTCCCTGGCACCCGTTGCCATTGGTACCTCCTCGGTATGGGCCGCAAGGCCTTTTGAGGTACTTCTTTTCTTTTCCTTGTAATCTCTCTCTCTCTCTCTCTCTCTCTCTCGATTGCCCCTTCCACACCGGATTTTTTACCAATTCCGGTACATTATTATTATTATTATTTGGCGAGTGAATTACCTACATCTACAGTATTAACGATGATCTAAAAGCCTAACTCACGTTGGGCCACGGACAGATAAGACCGACGAGCAGAGCATCTGAACGACAAGTATACTCAGTTGACGTCTCTTCTGATAAAGCTGAACTCTTCGCTCAAACTTTCGCCTCAAACTCAAACATGGACGATTCTGGTGCTGTTCCTCCAGCTCCACATCCCTCCGACTTTATTATATCTGAAATTAGAATCTCTTCCAAAGATGTTTATTCTGTCCTATCTGGGCTCAACTCAAGGAACGCGCACGGTCCTGAGATGTCCTTCATGTTGTTATTAAGAACTGTGTTGACACCATGCCTAAGCAAACTCTTCCGCCTTTGTCTTTCATCTGGTACTATTCCTTTCTGTTGGAAGTTCGCTTTCATTCAGCCTGTCCCAAAGAAGGGTGACCGCTCTCAACCCTCCAACTATTGTTCAATTGCTTTCATTTCTTGCCTTTCTAAAGTTTTTTAATTAATCTTTGATAGGAAGATTCTTAAACAAATATGTTCTCACAATCTTATTTCAGATCGTCAGTATGGATTCCGCAAGGGACGCTCTACTGGCAATCTTCCTGCATATATCTCCGACTCTTGGTCATAACTCCTTTCAAGATTTCGGTGAAAGCTTTACTATTGCGCTACTCTTATCACAAGCCTTTGATACAGCCTGGCACAAATCTTTAATCTCCAAACTGCCTTCCTTCAGTTTCTATCCTTCTATCTGTGTCTTATGTAATCTCTGATTTTCTTTGTCCGATCTATAGCTGCGTTTGTAGATGGCCACTGTTGTTCTCCTAAAGCTATTAATAGTGGTGTTCCTCAGGGTTGTGTCCTGTCACCCACTCTTTTTCTTTTATTTATCAATGATCTATTAAGTTGCATTTCTTGTCCTCTCCAGGATATTGGAACAACCCTCGAAAACCCAGGACCTTGATTTTGGTTCTCTTCTTCTATAGGAGGGGCGCTTTTGCGGGTATTCGCCCTTGTCCTCTCTTTCCTGCGTAAGTAAAAAGAGGAACCTCTAACAAAGTAACGTACTCGAGCGGTAGCAAATAACTCAATTTGTATGGAGATGTCCAAAGACGAGTGTCGATCTCAGAAATTTCGTCGGGAAACGAGGACGTGCGAAAGTGGCTAAACTTACCCTAAAGGTCGTCCAGTTTAACAATACGTCTATTAGGGATAAGTTTGACGAACTTAAAGCTCGTTAGTATTGAAAATTTCGACGTCATAGGGGTAACTGAAAGATGGGTGTATATACCGTACACTTACAAGAGACTTCGAAGGAAAGTTTCAGCTTAAGGGGTACAAAATGCATCACAAAGTCAGAACACACAGGGAGAGGGGGAGATGTTCTCTGCTTGCGAAATCATTTCAATTTGGGTAAATTTGCGAAATAAATTTCTGCATGTAATAGCATATATAGAAAACCTCACCAGTCTGCTGATTTGGATCTTGAACTTTATAGCACTGTTGGTCAAACATAGAGGGAAAACTAGCTTTAATTATGAGACCAATTGTGGTAGAGTAAGCTGGGAATCTAAATTTGTCGATGTCGAGGGAAACAGGCTCCTCAATTTTGTAGACAATCACTCCTTGACCCAGTGGGTGAAGGAACCCACGAGAGAGAAAAACATATTACACTTAATATTAACTACCAAAGACAACCTGATACCTGATCTGGCTGTATGCCCTTAGGCGACAGCAATCACCACCTAATCAGCTTTAATGTTAAGACCCCTGTATCTTGATTATTACATTCGACTCCGCAACTAGACTTTCGCAGGGCTGATTTCGACGGCCTATGTAGGACACTACTTGTTACTGATCCCCACACTGAGACCTCACTGTTTATTACCATCCTCTGTTCAAAACCGCTGAGCCAGTATTCAATCCACGCGACCACGGTACTAGTTATACTACAAGTCGCTTATGTCACATACGCGACTTATGGCAAAGCTTTTAACAAAGTGTCAAGTTATATAGTACTTTGTTAAAAGTTGTTTTGTAATCCAAATATACTAAGTCTACTGCCTTGGAACGATCGTATTCCGAAAACATGTTGTGGAAGAATTGCAGCAAGTTAATTAGGCAGCACTTATGTCTACGGAAACTATGCTGGGATTTCAAAAGTTTGCCTACAAGAGACGTTAAGCTAATGGGTCTGTAGTTGTTAGGTAACTCCTAGTCTCCTTTTTTGAAGTCACATTGGCTAGCTTCCAGTCTCGTGGGACCCTACCCAGCGCAAGGGACTTGTTAAAGATATGAACAAAAAAAATCAGCGATGACACCCTTTACATCTTTAAGGACTCGTGGCGCGAATTTGTCCAAACAATCTCGGATTTAAAGGTGCTCATTTTGCCCAAGGATAGCAGTACTTCATCACGAGAACAGACAATACTTTTATTTTTTATTTTTTATTTTTTTGCAGGAAGGATGGGCCAAGGGCGAACGCTCGCATAAACCCCCCCCCCCCACCCCAAATAAAGGAAGAAAGCCAAAATCAAAGTCTGGGGTTCTCGAGATGCCTGGACATTCTGTTTGAAAGATTGGAGGTTATAGACGGGGGGAAAGATGGACTGAGGAAGACTGTACCAGAATTGACCAGTTGAGATGAAAGATTGAAAATACCGATTAACCCTTGCACAAGAGAGTTGGACAGAAAAGGAATAAGAACGTGTCGAAAGTCGGGTACTGCGTGCTTTCCTTAAAGGAAGCGGCACGCAGAGAGTTCACTACAGCAGTATCCATTATAATAGCGATAGTAGAGAGAGCACGGCAACACTGCGATAAAGAGAGGGGGACTGACGACAATCAGTAAGAGTCGGTGAATTGAGATGAAAAGCCTTCGATTCCATCCGGTCAAGTAGAGTTGTGTGGGTTCAGCCACCCAACACGTGAGAAACGTACTCCATACAAGGGTACACGTTTTCAGTATTCTTATTTTCATTTGCTTTTTCTATTTTTCCTGTATTTTCTCTACTTATTTCTTCCGGGGGGGGGGGGGGGTCTAGAGATGGTCTTAGAGTCTTTGTTAGCCAGTGAATGTTAAAGCTGTCTCCCCTTTTTCAAGATTAGTTCAGCCTATTTATGAATGCTCAAAATAATTCCGGGTTTGTCTCACCTAGCGACGAAACGGAATATATTTTTTGACACCTATTAGTATTTATATTGAAATGTTAGCCATCCATGTTAGCTTAAGCAGTGGATTTATACGAGTGCAATACACATTGCATTTCACAATTGCGTGCTCTTGTACAATCTAAATCAATAAGGCCAATACTACCTCAGTCTTCCGTTCATTAATTTTTAAGTAGGACCTATGGTCTACAGCAGCAATTCGCAAACTGGTACGAGAGTTACTGTTTAGCGGTACGAAAATATATTAAAAATGTTGACCCTAAAATAAGAATTAAGATAAGTTTTGAGTTTGTAACTTGGAGAAGTAAAATTAGTAGTAATGTATAGGTCTGCCCTGAAAAACCTTCAGAATGGTAGTGCGGTACATTTTCTGTTAGGTTAGAGAACCAACGGTCTAGAGCAGTGGGCCGCAACCTTTTTCTCATTCGTGAACCCACAAAATAATAAGAATTATTTCTGAGAACCCCTTAGCGAAATAATTTGTACAGGGTGGGCCGTAAGTTTCCATACATAGGAAAAATTAAACGTTTGTTTTTATGTTTCAGATACCCTAAGAATATGCGTTTGACGTAAGATCTTGTTTACTGATGAAGCAAATTTTTACGTCAATGGAGAGGTTAATCGGCAAAACATACGTTATTGGAGTAATGCTAACCCTAACTGGCTGAGTCCGACGAAGATGCAAGGTGCCGGTAAAGTGATGGTGTGGGCCGGGATATGGGGTGACAGAATTATTGGACCAATTTTTTTTGTCAGTGGAAATCTTAATGCCGAAAGGTATCTTAACATGTTGCAAGAAGAGATTTTCCCATCCCTGCTAAACGAGGAAGGTAACTTCCCAGTTTACTTCCAGCAAGATGGAGCTCCACCTCATTATGGTCTTCACGTGCGTCGGTATTTGGATCAGCAGCAGTTTCCGGATGCTTGGATTGGTCGGCGTGGTCCTGTGGAGTGGCCTCCCAGATCCCCAGATCTCACCCCCCTTGATTTCTATCTTTGGGGGCACTTGAAGGCCATGGTGTATCAGGAAAAGATACGAGACATAAATCATCTAAAGGAACGTATCACCAACGCCATTACAAGCATAACGTCAACTGTGCTAATGCGTGTTCATCAACAGTGGGGAACACGTATTGAAATGTGTTTTCAAAACAATGGCAACCATGTAGAGCATATTATATAAATAAAAATGGTTGTCCATAAAAAAATGTTTATTTTTCCTGTATGGAAACTTACGGCCCACCCTGTATATTCTAATTTTGTGTGAATTAGAATATACCCCTCGTCTTCCGCGGACCACTGGTCTAGAGCAACAATTCCCAACCCGCGGTATGCGTACCACCAATTATACGAGAGCCTACTTTGAAGCCTACCTTTTTCTCCGCTTTGTCTTTTGTATATACCACTTTCCGCTTACTTCAGGAAGGTGGTAAGTAATTTGCGTTATTATCTATTGCTGCACATACCAAACGTCGTTCGTTCTTCCCACAGCCTCCGTCTTCAACCGGTTCTTAAATGAAGGGCCTCACCTATGTTGCCGAATATCGAAAGGGCCGCTACATATATCATTTCAACCTCTCAGCCGAGCTTCGAGGAAAAGCAATCTATGCTCAACATCGCTCGCTTATATATGCCTATGTAAAGATTTCAAATTTAATACGTTTTATATTAAAAACTTACCTACTTATCAATATTTATGCATGCAATTATTGGCGACACGGAACTTATTAATATTTCATTAACTTCCAAATATTTCTAAGTGTCCAGGTTTTGACTAATTATCAAGTAGGTATATACAATTAAGCATACTTACCTGCTACCGATGTTTATCACATCTACTGTGTGTGTGTGTGTGTGTGTGTGTGTGTGTGTGTGTGTGTGTAATGATATTTGAATCGCGGTGACATATCTTTATAAATGCTCTTTTATCATGAAAGAAGGGGATATAATTAAGGTTAGGTAAGGTTTAGATTGAATATATATATATGTCGCGATACAGAACTGAATAAAAATGTCGGTTTTTATAGTGAAGAGAGAGAGAGTTACAAGGAGTTACAAGGAAAAGAAGTAACTCAAAAGGCCTTGCGACCAATACCGAAGTGGTACCAATGGCAACGCGTGCCAGGGAAAAATTCATACACCCTCAAATAGGGTGCAAGATTCGGTCTAACTTTCTCTTGAACTGATCTACAGAGGAACTGTTCACAACTTCTGAAGGTAACCTGTTCCACGTGTCACAGATCTTATACGTAAAGTAATTCCCACACACACTAGTCCTAAACCGTTTCAAATCCAACTTCCAACCATTGTTGCGAGTTCGGTTATCATTTAAACTAAACATGCTTCTAAAATCGACATCGTTGAACCCGCGTAAGAGCTTGAAAACCTCGATCAGTTGACCGCGCAGCCTCCGAGTTTCAAGCGAAAACAAGTTCAGGGCGCGTAACCGTCGATTGTAGCCCATATGCCTAACGGAAGGGTTTAACTTTGTGGCCCTCGCCTGCACTCGCTCCAGCCTCTCAATATCTTTCCTGAGGGTGGGCGACCAGAACTGCACAGCATACTCCAGGTGCGGCCGAACCAGGGAATTGTACAGAGAGCACAATCTCCTTGTTCCGAAACTGAAATTGCCTCCTGATATAACCCAACAGCTTCTGGGCTTTCTTTTCCACCTCTACGCACTGTTTCGTAAACTTAAGGTCGCTGCTAATTAGCACACCCAAGTCCTTTTCCAAATCAGTCGCCTCGATATTACTCCCCAACATCGAGTAGTCCGACTTGGGATTGGCGTAACCAATGTGCATCACCTTGCATTTACCCAAGTTAAACGGCATTTTCCATTTGTCGGACCACTCTCCTATCCTACCTAGGTCCGCACGCAGTTGCTCGATCGCCTCCGGCGTCCCAACATTGGCCCCAAGCTTGGTGTCATCAGCGAATTTGGCGATCCGACAGACGATGCCACCGTCTATATCAGTGGTTCCCAACCTGGGGTCCCCGGACCGCTGGGGGTCCGCGAAGGTAGTACTGGGGGTCCGTGAGCTTTCAATATTTTGAGAGGTTCCAATAGAAATCGTACATTTACCCACGATAAGGGCGCTTAGGCTAAAATTTAAAGTTTCATTGCTCTTGGCTGTAATTATTAATACTTTTTTAAAACGCTGTATTTTAATTGCATACTCTCTTATATGTCCTTTATTTGATAGTGAAAAATGAGAAAACGAGTTAATTATTAGTTAATAAAAACAGTTTGTTTGGTAGACGGAATCTTTCAAAAACATGGGGTCCGTGGGAAAAAAATAAAAGGGGTCCTTTGTGGTGAAAAGGTTGGGAACCACTGGTCTATATCATTTATGTATATGATAAACAACAGCGGCCCAAAAACGGAACCCTAAGGAACCCCGCTAGTGACCGAGGCCCAACCCGAACTAGCCCTTTTAATTACAACCCTCTGCTGCCTATTCTTCAGCCAGTTTTCAATCCACCTACCTACTTCCCCACCGATACCCAGCGCGCGCACTTTCGCCATTAGCCGGCGGTGAGGTACCTTATCAAAGGCTTTCTGAAATTCGAGATAAAGTACATCAATCGCCCTACTCTTATCATACTCACTCAACATGACGTGGAAAAACTCGAGCAAGTTGGTGAGACACGACCTATGCCGTCTAAACCCATGTTGGGAGTCCCCAAGCAGCTTGTAGGAATCCAAATGGTCAACGATCCTATCCGCTATTATCCCCTCTAATAATTTACCTACAACTGAAGTGAGACTAATGGGACGATAGTTCCCTGGACTTTCGTGATCCCCTTTCTTAAAGATACGGGTCACGTTGGCTTCCCTCCAGTCACCAGGCACCTGGCCCGTCTCCAACGATTTGTTGAAGACTGTAGCCAGGTGGGGAGCCGCCTGGTCGCGCACCTCCCGCAACACACTGGGGAGAAACTGGTCTGGCCCAGGAGCCTTAAACGCGCTCAGTTTGTCTATTCTATCGGCAACGACTGTCGCGGTACATCGAACACTATCCAGGCCAGCACCTCAGTGCCTGACGCCTGGCTCGGGAATGATGCGGGTATCCTCCCTGGTGAACACTCCCGCAAAGTACTCATTAAGCACATTAGCGATGTCCGCGTCGGAGGTCCGCAGAACGCCGCTTCTAATGGGCTTTCTACTATTAACATAACTGAAGAACTCCTTAGGGTTCCCCTAGCAGAGGCTTGCCACCCGTAGTTCTTCGTTACGTTTCGCTAGCCTAACCTTCGCCTTCACTTCCCTACACAGGCGGATATACGCTTCAGTGTTCTCATGGGAACGATTGGCCTTCGACCTCCTATACGCTACTTTCCTATTTCAGACAGCCGAAGCGATGTCACGATTGAACCACTTAGGCTACGCTGAAGCAGGGCGACCGGTTTTGAGGGTATGGCAGCAGACTGCAGCACCATAAACTCGTCCCCGAATGCACTCCACACTCCCTCAACATCGCCGCCGACCTCTAACCCCATCTCACCTACGCTATCCCGGAGTCTAACAAAGTCCGCCCGCCGGAGATCGAGCTTACTGCCTCTCGAGTTACTGCGCTTCATCCGAGGGACGCACACACGGAACCTAATCAGACCGTGATCACTCCCGCCCAACGATTCGTTAATGGTGAGGCCAGTGACGAGGTTGTCTTCGGTCGTGAATACTAAGTCTAGAACGCTTTCGCCTCGTGTAGGCTCATTGACCCACTGAGTGCGCGACAGTTGAAGTCTGCTAAAACTACACACACCCTATCCCCTAGCAAGCTACGGAGTTCGGTGTACAGGGCTGTATCTTCCTCGAGGAGGAGATGCGGAGGTCTGTACACCAAGATTAACCTATAGTTCGTCCCTCCCACGTTCAGATCGACGCCAAGCAGCTCCCGTTCCGATCGGAACTGGCAGTCAACCGGACTCAACGTGTCCCTCACGTATATTAGTACCCCACCCCCCTCCCCACGGGTGCGGTCTTTGCGAAACATTCTATATCCGGGAATTTCGAACTCCCCAACGTAGTCCCTACGATCAGTATGAATCTAGGACTCGGTGATAGCAACGATATCCTGGTATTCTGATGCTAAGAGAGCCCGCAGCTCGCAAAACTTATTCCTAATCGATGTAGCATTAAAAAGCATTGCACGGAGGGAGCCTTCCCTATTCTGACCGCCCAGTAGCACGACCCGTTTCCCGAACAGCCAGGGCTGTCGGGAGTTGAAGAGCCCCTCACCAACGAGAGGGCAACTTCCGCAGGAGCCTGAGAGAGACTCAAAGACTTTCCGGTCTACTCTGGTTCCTGTTATTAAACAAGTTTCTTTCAACTATCCTGGCAGTAGTAGAAATCTGGAAAGAAAAGTACAAGGCTCTCCAGCTACCCTCCGCTCCATCCCTGCCAGAGGCAGGTACGAAAAAAAGGTTGAAAATACCTTGACCCTGGAAAAGTAGCCAAGGAAATTTTACAGGAAAGTGGAAAAATAATTAGCATGCCCACAGAGACACCGTGCGAGCGAACTCCCGCAGAGTTACGTTATGTTTTAGTCTTAAACCATGAGAGTATTCAATACTTTGTCTAGCCTATTTTGAAATACATTTACACTTTGGCTGAAAACAACCTCTGAGGGGAAGTTGGTTACAGATATTAATTATTTTATAGGAAAAGAAATTGACGCAGACAGAGGTCCTAAATGTCTTTAGTTCCAGTTTAAACCCATTATTTCTTGTCGGATTGGCATTAAGTGAGAATAAGTTTCTGTAATCTACCCAGTCTATTCCATTGAGCATCTTGAATACTTGAATAAGCTGACTGCGCAACCTCCTCGTCTCTAAGTAAACAGATTTAGGCGCTCCAATCTTCGCTGGTAGTTTTGCACTCTCATTAAAGGGATCAATTTTGTAGCCCTTGCTTGGTACCCACTTTCTAACCTTTCTATATCCTTCCTGGGGGATGGAGACCAAAACTGCGCACAGTACTCCAGTTGAGGTCTGACTTGTGAATTATAAAGACATTACAGTCTCCTTGTTCCGAAACTTGAACTGTCTTTTAATATAACCTAATATTTTTAAGGCCCTCTTTTCGACCTCTGCACAGTGCTTCGACGGTTTCAGATCACTGCTGATATAGACTCCTAAGTCTTTGTCTCGATCGGTCTCAGTCAAGTTCCTTCCCAAGAGAGAGTAATCGGTGTTCGGGTTTTTATAACCTCTGTGCATTACCTTACATTTGTCCAAGTTGAATGGCATCTGCCAAGTAGCAGACCATTCGCCCAACCTGTCAAGATCAATATGAAGCGTTCTTACGCCCTCGTCAGTACCTACACTACTTCATAATTTCGTATAGTCTGTAAATTTGGAGATTGTACTTAGAAGCCCGACGTCTATCATTAATATAGATGATAAAAAGTAAAGGGCCCAGAACGGAACCCTGTGGGGACACCACTGGTGACGGGCGCCCACTCTGAAGCCACTCCATTTATTACCACTCTCTGTTTTCTATCTTGTAACCAATCCTCAATCTAATTGGAAACGAGCCCGATGATTCCTAGTCCTCTGATTTTAGCCATCAATCTCGCGTGAGGGACTTTGTCAAAGGCTTTTCGAAAGTCGAGATACACATCTATTGCCCTACTTGCATCGTTTAGTAGTGTATGCATATTCTGGAAAAACTAACAGGTTTGTCAGATAGAATCGATGTCGCCTAAATCCATGTTGAGAATAAAAAATTAGATTGTTAGATTCAAGGTGATACGCAATACGTTTTGTAATGATGGATTCCAACAGTTTGCCGACAATTGATGTTAAACTGATCGGGCGGTAATTACAAGGATTTTCCCTATCACCCTTTTCAAAGATTTGCTAACTTCCAGTCGGTTGGAACTTACCCTAACTCGATTGATTGTTTGAATATGGTTACTAAGTCGTCAACAAAATTGTGGCCAACCTCTTTTGATACCCTTCGAAGAAATAAATCGGAACCAGGTGATTTGTATTCATCTTATCAATTAATTGCTGTACCTCATTTCTTGTAAAACTTATGGTCTCTACGGGATGGTCACCGTCATATGAAATCCGAGGACTTGGCACTTCAATTGAGTTTTCCTCCGTGAAGACTGTAACGAAGAACTCGTTTAACGTATTAAGCTATATCTTTATCAGCCAATTTCAGTACGCCATCTCTCTTTTAGGGGACCTACAGAATTTTTAGTTGGCTTTCTGCTATTAACATGGGCAAAAAATTCTTTAGGGTTAACTTTACAGTGAGGCAACTCTAGCTTCTTCACGTTTGGCTGATCTAATTAAGGACTTAACCCTCCTCCGTAGGTTTATATACTTTTCTGAATTAGTCTGGTTGAAATGTGACTTCAGTAGTTTGTAAGCTCTATTTCTTCCCGCAATAGCACTGCTAATTTCGTTAAACCATTTCGGCGACTTTGTTGACAAGGAAACTATTTTAGTGGGTATAAAGGTGTTCTGCAGTATTCTAAATTGATCTCTATACGAGCTCCAGGTGACATTGACATCCTCACTTATTAGAACTTCAAGTGTCTCTAAACTACTTCGGAAGCTTTCAAAATTTGCTCTCGAGAAATCCAGTCTTTCAAGAGTCTTTTAGCGTGTATTAACTGGGACTCTGAGGTCAAACCTAATCAAATTATGATCGCTGTTACTCAAATTTTCACCAATAGTCAGGTTAGACACTAGGTCATCTTCGTTCGTGAATGAGGTCTAGTTTATTGTTACTCCGTGTAGGACCGCCAATCCATTGACTTAAATTATCATCGGCAAATTCCAATAGTCTTCAGCCCTCAGCATCAGCTGTTTTGTTTTCCCAATTTATATTACCACAATTAAAACCCCCAAAAATCACACTAATCTTATCATTCACTATTCTGCTTAATTGGTTATACAAGTTTAAATCCTTATCAACGGGGTAGTGAGGTGGCCTATATACTACAAGTAGATGCACGACTTTATTATTTAGGTTTAGATCAATTCCCAACATTTCATGAGCAGATACGATATTACTGTTTACCGGGTGCAGGAAGTCTCGAGCATACAAAAGTACACTGCCGCCTTCCCTTCCGTTCCTATCTTTGTGAAACATTTTGTAACCTACCATTTCAAATTCTCCTACAAAATCCCTTGATTCAGAATGAGTCCAGGATTCCGTTATTCCTATGATATCAAAGTTCTCAGTTTTGACTAGCGCTATAAATTCCATTAGTTTGTTTCTAATTGACCTAGCATTGAAGAGCATAGTTCTGAGAAATTTTAAGTTATTTCTCCTAACTGGGCCGAGTCGTTTCTCGAAGCAGTTGAATCAACTAGTGGGGGAGTAGAATGAACTACTGGTGGAGGATTGACTGCTGGCGGGACAGGACTATCTGCTGGGGGGCGGGGAACTGACTGCTACTATTGGTAGGGATTAGGGAATAAGGACTTTTTTGGAAATTGACAAGACGAGTGGTTTCTATGGCCATTTTCGCTGCTGAATATGAAACTGGCTGATTCTTGGTCCTAAAATGAAGTTTTGACCTGGTTCAGTGGATTTTTTTTCAAAATGGCGGGAAAAACAAGTTTCCTCGTTTTGATGCTTAAGAAAACCGCTACCCCTCATATGTAATATGTCTCTTCATATGTTTTCAGGGTAGCTGAAGTTGAAAATGAACAAATCAGAGACATTCGATGCGTGGTTTAGCGGTTATAGGCAAAAATGGAAAAGCATTTTATTAAAAAATCATGTACAGAAGAAACAAGGCATTCGTACCAGTTCCATGATGTAATTCAAATCATAAAATCATCATATTTACAACACATTGTTCAATAAACTATCAATATCACTAGTAACATTGTCCTCTAGTCGTAAGGCGTTCTTGATAGAATTTCTCAGCTCATCTACACTAAATTTTCCCATTTTGAATTTCCAATCTCTCACTTTAACACGTCTCATTTGACGAATATATCTGGTGTGATGGTGAATCTCAAATAGGCAATTTCCGTGAGGAGCTGCTTTCCGTTCAGTTTATACAGAGCATCCAGGATGTTTGGAATCATAGGGCCTCCATGTTTCTTGCAATTTTCCAAAACCGCCAATATTTTGCCAGCTTTTTTCTTTTTGAGCTCTTCTTTTTTCAGTCGGGACAATTTCTTTGCAGCATGCACAGTAACTAGAAAATCTTCCTCTAATTTCTTCACTTTCTTGACTTTTTCTGAACCCCTGGCCCATTTCCAGGATGCCTTCCTATCCTCAAGAGACTTCGATTCGAACGAAGAGTCTATCAGAAGTCCGTTAGTCACAATAACATTTTTTCTCGAGTGCGTTTGAATGGATGTGCTACCACCACTGGCCCTGATTCGGTTGTCAAGTTTTAAAAATTCTGATTCGCATTCTAAATTTGTTAGAGGGGCATACATCAAGTCTGGATTAGCGTCATCGTCTGATCTTGTTAAATAGTCCATACAAGACAGCTGATTATTTAGAGCAGTGGTGCACAAACTTTTTTGATGCGAGGGTCAAACCAACCATCTGTTTTATATGTAGGGGCCAGATATATAGATATTCTATTTTTTATAAATATGCATTTTTATAACCAGGGGTAATATTTCAGATTTTTCTTTGGGTAGCTACCCTTTTCATGTGAAAAATATGAATTGAAAAGACCCGTGGGGGCCACATTTGGCCCGCGGGCCAGGGTTTGTGCATCAATGATTTAGAGTATTAATGACTTCCTCTAGAATTAGAGCTTCAAGTTTATCTTTACCAGATCTGGCTTGTTCCTTCCTTACAACCATCAAAGTCATTCAATTCAACCATCTTACCTCCAAAGAAACGTTTTACTCCAGACCAAGTTCTTTAAGTTTCCTCGTCACCCTTCTTGTCAATTCCAAGAAGCTCCATCATAGGGAAAATCATCACTTTACCTACCATTGCGTAAATTTGGGAACAACACATGAACCATTGACTTTGGATGAAAATTGACACTGTGAGAACTAGCTTGTTACTGTTGACATCTACTACGGCATCAAAGAAAGCTTGGATGGAGTCTCGCCTAGCCAAATATTCTTTTGCTAACTCGGCGATTCTCCCAAACTGGTTTGCCACGAATCCTTTGAATCCATCACATTTGAGTCCATTATCCGCCATTCAAGGTTTATAGTCATTATATAGGGATACCAAATGGGAGAGAGCAATTTAGCAATTGCTACGAGTCCCAAAGTATGAATAGAAGAACCAGGAGAACAGAAAACTTTTTCTCCTGCAGTAACTTGAAGTAGATTATGTACTCCAATTTTCTGTTTCGTGTTTTTAAACACTGTCTATAGCGTGATCTACCTCCTAAAATGATATGGGCGCAGCACTTCAAGATCTTGTTTGATTCGATTCCAAGATGCTGTAAAAGTACTCCACATTCACTAGCTCGATCAGACATCCAGAAGTCTATTTGAGATTTGAATTCGTCAGTGGTAGAATTTGCTAGTACGACTAGACAACTCAGTTTGAATTCATAAGCTCTGGCTCTATCCTCTCCGGAATGGCTGACGTTTGCCAGATATCCAGTTGTCAGCAACTTTTTCATGCCAGATGGACCAGCAATGGTGATGTGGTCAGCCTTCACGTCGTACAGCCGGTGGCCGGCAGCCTTGGTCGTATCAAGTCCTACACTCGCAACGTTATCCTCTTTGTTGAGGATTTGTTGAGCAACATACTCTAGATTCAAGTATGAAGCATCTTCCAAGTATTGCAATATTGATCTGCGGCTCGGAAATACATACGTCAAGTCTGAATACTTGTAACTCTTCGTTTTCACTCTCCATCTCACCCTCGCAATCCTTCTCATTATCATCTGCCTTCAGCTTCCAATCTTGGTTAAAAATCATGTTAAGCTACTCTTACTATCACTCTCGAAAGCTCTTCAAGAGAAGTTCTTGTCTCGGCAAGACACTGAACTATAACACCGCATCAAGTTTTCGTCCAGACTTTTTTTGCCAGTTCTGATTTTCACTGTCAGAAATGCAAGTTGTTGTTGTTGTTTACTCTTCTTCTTGCTTAGGTCTTCTTCCGATGAGCGAAGTTTACGATCAGTAGAAGGAACTGCCTTTGCCGTTGTTGGTCTTTTCAAAACTCTGATCGCTTTCAGAATCGACTGAAGTTGCTAACATTTCAATAATTTTTTATCCCTCTAGCTCCCTTTGCTCTCTCAAGTTGCTTTCTGTTGCTTGTCGCTTTTTCTCAGATGATCTTTCACGAGTTTCTTTCCTCTTTTTCTGTGTCACCCAATCTCTTGGTATTGCATTTGTACATATGGCCTTATACGCACCAAAGCAATTATCTCAATAAAAAGTCTTATCCTCATCAGTCATTTTGACCCCAAATTCTTCTGTAAGTTCTGCTTCGTAATCCTCATCGTCAGTCATAATGTTGTTCTTAGTGAGCTGATCATTAAAGCCGCTCGCTTTTTGGTACCATTCGACACTTAGGTTTTTGTTGGCAGCGTTCATTCTTTCTCAGTGTGTTAAAATGTTCATAATCGTCTCTCATTTCTTTTTTCGCCACTTTTTTCATGCATGGGATAGACATTTTTAGTAATCCAATCTCGTCTTGGTTTATTTGCAACTATCTTGCTGGCATCTCGAGTCATTGACTTTTACTCCCTTTTTGCAAAGTGCAAGCATCCTACCAATCACAACTGTCCCTGGTGGCAACTTTTCAGTCGGTTTAAATTCGTCCATTTTTGTGTACGTTTCCCCAAAAGGTTTTTTCTGGCGGCACTGCATGATTTCCTTTCACCAGCCATCATTATCAATCAGCAGTCACCAAGCATTAGGATCTGCAAGCACAGTACAGTAAAATCCCATTAGTCGGCATATAACACCGAAATATGATGGGTAATACAAATTATAGTCATGCTAGATGTATCATATACATTATTATAATTAAAGTAGATTATATCAAATATTGTATTCGATATATTATTTACTATTATTATTAGTGTATATATACTATATTATTAAAAGTAATACAGGGTGGGGCACGGGAATCAAGTGTTTTTTGAATAGCTAGTAATCGGCCATTAGGAATGGGAGGGGCGTGCGGTAGGTAGCATTCCATTCCTGGGTTCATAGCATTTAACTTTAACTAACACTCACCTTTATCTTTCAGGTGCCATCATGGAGCAGTGGACGTTAGAACACCGCATGTTCGCGTATGATCATTTTGTTAGGAGTGGCGAGTCAGTGACAGCAGTTCAGCGTGCGTTTCGCCGCAGATTCAACATTCATCGAAATGACTCTGTTCCCGCTCGTGACACAATCTTACGTTGGGTTAACAATCTTCGAACAGGAGGCTCAATAATGAAAACAAAACCGAAGAGGCCGCAACGCACTGTGCGTACTCCAGAGAACGTTGAAAGGGTCAGACAAGCGATGTTGCAAAGCCCAGGCCGCTCTGCTCGGAGACATTCAGCTGCACTCGGAATCAGCAATCGTACTGTTAGACGGATTTTGCATGAAAATTACATTTTCACCCATACAAGTTAGCGATGGTGCAGGAATTGAATGTAAACGATTGCCCCCAACGACTGAATTTTGCACAGGAAATGCTTGCACTTTATGAGCAGAATGAAAACATGATGGTGGTAATGAGTGATGAAGCCCATTTCCACCTTAATGGGGCCGTCAACAATCAAAACTGTCGGTATTGGGCTGCTGAAAATCCGCGACAACTCCATGAAAAACCGCTGCATAGCCCTAAGGTTACAGTTTGGTGCGCGGTGGGAAAGTTTGGCGTCATCGGTCCCTATTCGAACAAAATGGGGTTACCGTTACCATAACATCTGGGCGTTACATTGAGATGGTGAACACCTTTTCATCCCTGAGTTACGAAGAAGGCGTATTGCTCGTCGACATTTGTGGTTTCAGCAAGATGGGGCCACGCCACACACCGCCAGAGCGTCAATGGCTGTTCTTCGCCCCCCTGTTTCCCAACCATCTCATTTCGAGATTTGGTGACATTGCATGGCCCCCTCGGTCCCCTGACTTGTCCACATGTGACTTCTTTCTATGGGGGTACCTCAAGTCACGTGTCTACGAGGACAAGCCCCGTACATTAGATGCATTGAAGGAAGCGATCCGTCAACAAATCATCCAAATCAACAGAGACCTGCTGGGAAGAGTGGAGGCCAATTTTCGTAAACGCCTTCAACAATGCGTCGACGGCCAAGGACATCATATGCCAGATATAATTTTCGGTACATGATTATTATGACATGAAATGCTATGTTCTTACGAATGTTGTTCTACCAATATATTTTCTTTACAAAAATAAATATCATTTTCCTGATTATTCCAAAAACACTTGGTTCCCGTGCCCCACCCTGTATATACAATTATTATTAAAGTAAATTAGTACAACATTGATAGTACACGGTGGCAAACAATGATTGCCCCTCCCGCCCTGCACAGATGAAACTAATAGAGGTAGAAAAAACTGATTGTTGCATCTTTTAGACAATTTAATTCTACGTCTAAACAAAACCACTCAATAGTTGGTGTTGCCTCCTTGTGCTTGGCAGGTGGTGAGGAGAGACTCGAAAAGGTCAGTGTCGTACTCAAGATTTCGGAGGATTGTTTCGATGTGCTGCTCCATGGTCCGGCGGCAGAATCGGGTGGCTGGTGGTTCAGCAAGCATCAGGGATTCCACTCGGTCTTTCAGGATGGATTCTGAACGATTCTGCCACCGGACCATGGAGCAGCACATCGAAACAATCCTCCGAAATCTTACGACACACTAGATACTTAACAACATTGAAGAATGAACATAACCATGATTAAAATATAACGCATTTATCAACTAATTATTTTTTCTATCAGTTATAAAGGTTTGCAGGTGGGAGGCCTCATTCATCCTTTATGTTCGATATGGATCGGGCATTTTTTCAAATTTTTCGTCATCTATCTGCTTAACCACACTCCTTGTGTCTCTCATTTGTTCATTTTCGAGTTCAGCGACTATGAAAACATGAAAAGACATATTACATGCGAAGGGTAGCGGCTTTTTTTATCATTAAAACAAAATATCGATTTTTTGGCCGCAATTTTGAAAAAACCTCACTGAACCAGGTCAAAAATTAATTTTAAGTCCAAGAACTAGCCGGATTCGTATTCTGCAGCCAAAATGGCCATAGAAACCACTCGTCCTAACAAACAGACAGACTCAAAAGGAAATTTTCCTCAGCACTCAAGTCACACTGCAAAACATTAAAACCAACCTATAAGCGCTATTATACCTTTATAGGTACTATACACAATAGGTAAATCCCAGGGCTGTGGAGTCGGAGAGTCAATTTTGGTGCTGCTGGAGTCGGAGTCAGTAAAAATGTACCGACTCCGACCTCAATATAAATTTTAATAAAATATGTTTTTGTGTGTGATATCACTGGCAGCTATGGTGGTTAAACCACTTAAATAATAAACACAACGTTTTCCATTTCAGACACTAATGCCATTAATTCATTTTTTCTTTCAGATATTTTTTATTTTTGATGCTTATTTAATTTCGAGTTTTCTAAATTTCATAAGTTTCTAACTTTCAAGTCTAAAACCCCTTTCACAATGGCAAAGACACTTCCAACAAAGTCTGCAGTTTTTGAATATTTTACAAAAACCACAGATGGGATGATTAAGCGTTTGCTTGATCTAAAACCCTTCCTAGAAGACATTGATAATCCCAATGTTTCACTAACTGAAATTCAATGGAGGGAGGTTACACAATTAGAAGCTCTGCTTGCTCACCCTTATACTGTCACCAAAAAGTTGCAAGCAGAGGATTTAACTCCTGGTACATTCCTATGGGAATGGAAAAATTTATTATTTCGTCTATCCCAAACTGGAGGATTAATTGCTGATGGAATTGTATCCTCAATGAAGAAAAGAGAGGGTCTGCTACTGGAAAATGAGATCTTATTAGCTGCTGTCTACATAGATCCAATGAACCGAATTTTGTTGACCGAAGAAAAAATTGCTAAAGCAAAAGAGGTCCTCTGCGAGGTTGCAAATCGCATAAAAGGGCTATTACCTGAAAATCCTGAACCACAGGATGAAGATATGAGTAGTAAGTCCCTCTCATCCTCTTCAAATGATGAAGAATTAGACTTTCAAAAATATTTAGATAAAATTGAACCCTCAAAAGCAAAGCGTCGCCGCTTAAAAGTGCATAGGCAACATTTTGATGTTAAACTAATGAAATTTAAGCAAGATTTTTTGGATGGCCTAAAAGAAGTGGAAAAATATGATCGCTCATCTAAACTGACAATACAAGAAGTCATCCCCGCATATCCAGAGATTTTAAGAGATACAGTTATGATAGTAACAGCCATGCCACCCACTCAGGTCAGTGTGGAGTGTGTGTTTTCCGCACTGAAAATAATTAAATCAGATTTAAGGGCTTCAATGAATGAGGATCTGGCAGAAGCAATTCTGTTCCTAAGAACAAATTATTCGTAAATTTTAGATTTTCACCCTTGGCCTTAGTTTAATAAATTTTGCAGGAATACTTTATATTTTTTATTGCATTTAATGAAATTTTTATTTTGTCATAGTCTTAAATTTAATTTTTTTTTGTTTTGTTTTATGCTCAATGAATTTTGTTTTTTCATAAATAAAAAATAAAGCCATAATGGCATCGCTACAACCATTAGACTCAAACTTTGCAGGTTATGGGTTTAAAAAGTAGCCTGATGATTCACGTGGTGGTGATGAAATGCCTCTTGTGTAATTATCATCATCATAGATTCACAATTAATATACCTTCGGAGTCGGATAGACAAAAAAAATTGAGGAGTCGGAGTCGGTTTTTTATGTGCCGACTTCCACAGCCCTGGTAAATCCGAATATCGGGTGTTATTCTTCCCCTTGATCAATACGAACACAGGAACGCGTAAGAAACACTGTAGGGAAAAAAAAAATTTAAATGCAAATGTGTCTCAAGATGATGATGATGATGGCACTGCTGAAAAACACTGCAAAGATTCGGTTGTCACGTCTTTGGTTGTGATGGCAAAAAACTTCCAAAACGCTATACGGAGCCAAGCGGTGCAAATATTCAAATGAAGCACGTGTAATGTTCCAACAGAAAGGAGCTAAGTTAGGCCTATACAGAATGGAAAAATAATATACGAAACCTATTCAAATTCCTCCACCTTTGAATAAGTACGAGTATTAAAAGATTTAGTTCCAAACAGCCACATGGCCAACCACAAGGATTAAGCTTATATGGAGTCTGAAAATAAAAACTCACTCTAATAGACAGAGTTTATTTCCACAACAGTTTCGATGCCCACTGGCATCCTCCGAGGGTGGATACAGAAAAACGTAGAAAAAATAAGTTTTTTGCATTTATTATATGGAGTCATTTAATTGTACCTAGGCGAAAAGATCAATGGATAGGCTGGTGTATATTTTTATGGGACTGGAGTTAAATAGGCCTATACCACTACTTTCAATTTTACTGTTAAGCCCAACTCTATTCTCCAATTTTTGCAGCCTATACTGCCAGCAATAATTGTTATGAGTATCTTTCCGTTAATTAACCCTGTCCTTTGATCGCCGCTAGTTTCGTGAATAGGCCTAGCCTTACGCGATTAAAATGTTACAAGACAAAAGAAAATTAGTCTATCAAAATGTAGTGCTGATGTCTAATTGTCTTAGTTACCGTCTGTATTAACCCTTAATCCCTACTCATTATAAAAGTTCCGCTAGCAATACCCGGGGTATTGGGGTGCACCAGTACCCCTGGTAGGGGTAAATGATGGTCTCCGTCATGAAGAGTTAAGAGGCAATAAAGTTCAGGTCACTATTTTCTATCCCGAAGAGTAGCCAAAGGATGAGCCTTTATTGACCGCGTCTGAAACAGTCCTTTTTCACCTTCCCTTCCTCTTCATTGCAGCTCTATACGCCAATAGCCAGACACGGAATCCAACCCTCCTCACACCTGTCTATTCCCAAACCTTTGTAATAAGACCCGTCCTCTTTCCACATTTCTCCTTTGGCAAACGAGTGTTTTCGCACTCTATTGCATTGCCAAGTTAATGTTTTTAAAGGCTATTGAGAAGATAAGAAACAAGCAGTTTCTTTCGGCTTTTGCCGTACATCTTCCGATAAAATGTACAGTTCAGGGAAAGGTTCTTCAGAAACAGAAAAAGATAAAAAATTATGGTACTAGTATATATATATATA